>APFE030575069.1:189014-202975 GCA_000404065.3 Pinus taeda
ATATATGCATATCAATTTATCAGTTTTGATTGAAATTATAATAAAGAGTATATCTGTGTGCTTCCACTAGGCATCCATTACTGTGTCTCTTAAATATTTATCTATGCTTGTCGTGTAATTACTTGATGTTTGTTGACTGGTAATAATGAATGATTTTCACTAGATTACAATAGTCATCATGAAATATTGCAAGTTGTTGACAAGGAGCTCTATTTTGGCACCCTAATTATCCCATATCTCATACATTTACTTTATGTTTTAATTCATTTTCTTTGATAGTAGCTATAGTGGGTTAGATTTCACTAAAAATAGGGCTTGGTGTTTGTTTTGTAATTGAGATAGGAATACTTAAGATCAAAACTAAGTGAAATATTGTCTCTTGTGCTTTGAGAAAGATCTTTTTTAAGTGTGTCATCTAGTAAATAAGTCCTCTTTAGTATATATTTTAAGAATTTTAGTTTTCATTCGATAGAAAATAGATTAGAAAGTCTATTGATGCCATGAGCTCTACAAAAATGGTGTATATATCTCTAATTTTATGTCCCTTGATTGATAATTGATCCATCTTGGATCATTATATTTTTTTCAATCAATCTCAATGTTATTAAAGTGGAAAAAAAGGAGGAATTAGCTCATAGGACCTTTTTTACTAGTGGAACACATTTTGGAAAATTGGGGTTTGTAACCTTCTAGGAGAATTTTGAGGCATCAAACAATGCTTTTTTGGGATAAAAATTTGTTTCGTTACTGCAACAACTTTTCTTCATATTTGACACATAGAAACCTTTCCAACAATGTAAGAGTTTCCTCAATTGGATTTCATATGCAAAATTTATGCCACTCAGAAGTTGACCTTGTTGTTTTCACCACTATAATTTGAGAGGATTCCATGTCAACCTACATAAATCAAGGAAAATAGGCTAGCCACATGATTAGGATGAAGAGTATTCTAGAAGAGTCCATGTTGTAACTTTTTTTAAGAGTTAAGGGAATCAAACTTATACATTAGTAGGCTATCTTAATTTTTTATAACTAAACCACTAGGAGGAAAAGGAGGTTCCATTATTTTCAAGTGCACTTGCTCGATAGATGAGTAGAGTAGTGAAGAGGGATAGGGAGAGAGAACATAGAAAATATTTTTTTATTGTAGTATCCCATGAGCCATAGGCCTTACTTCTTTTTACTTGCAATCATTTTCTATTAAGAGAAAGATAGCAAAACTGCCTCACATTCTAGTGGGATTTTCTTCCAAAAGGGTTTCCCTGGACATATCTTTTGTAAAATGGGTTTGTGAGTTTTTATTTTGATTTTCTCTATTTTTTGCATAAACATTTAATTTTTCATGCATACACAATAAGCAATAATCTATAGATCTAGAAATATAAAGAGAAATAAACCCTAATAGTGAATATTTCATATTTTTAAGTATATTTTTATTAGATTTTTTGTGATGAACAATCTAGTGGAATGTACATGGTAGTTTAAAGATCATAATGGTATTAGAGGGATTTTCTTTTTGTATATTGTGGATATTTGTTTCGAATCTAGATTGGCAAAGCCAAAAGTTAGAAAACCCTAGTCATGGCTGGTGAATGTGTGGATAACCATCCTAATCTTGTAGAGGAGAGGTTTTTTGGTAGGAAGCATAAGTTGTATATATAAGCCATAATTTGAATCTCCTCATTTTGGACCTCAGCAATAAGCATGGGCTACTAAAAGAAGATGGGGGTTCTAAAATAGAGGACAAATAATAGGGGAGATCAAGAGATCGAAAATAAATAGAGAACTAGTTGAAGAAAAGACATGAGAAAGGTCAACCCAATTCAAGTGCCATGAACCATTCACAATCCCTATTCAAAATGGAATAAAAGGTCGATGTTAAGCAATGTTAAGGTGAGATTGACACTCTAAAGATAAATCACTAGTTGCAACAACTAGAAGTGTATTTTAGTTTTCATCATATAGAGGAAGAACATAATATTTACTTTGCACAGTTGAAATGAGAGGGACATGCCTTGACCTAATGGGAAAGCCACATGAAGACCTTGAGGTTAGAGGGATATCATCTAGTGACTAAGTAGGACGACTTCAAAACCCTCATAAATTCATATTTTTACCCAATTGAGTATGTAGAGAACCAGTGGATGTGGTGACAGTACTTTAGGTAGAAAAATCAACATAATTTACAGGAGAACACCACATAATTTAGAAAGATGGTCATAATGAGGGGTATGTTGAAAATAGCAACAAGAAATGTTAAAAATAACATCAAGAAAAATGCTAATTTAATTTGTACTTGAATTAAATTGTAATTATATTCTCATAGCAACTTGTAAGAGTTAACTAAGTTAAATTGACTTAGTTGGCTCAGTAAATTTGAGTTAGGAGTTTATCTAGAGTCATGTAGAGTGATCCTTAAAATTGAGAGGCCTAGATTCAGTTCTGACTGAGTTGTAATTATTTAATTCAGTTTAATTGAGTTAGCTTCAATTAAACTAGTTCTAATTGTTGGAGGAACTAGTTAGAGGTCAAGTCAATTATATTGGATTTAATTCACATGTAGTGATCAATGATATAATTGATAATTCACTCATCAATAAATCATGCATGTCAATTACGAGAAAGACCCAGTTGAGATTTGAGTTCAGGGATAGTGTACTATTAGTTGTAAAATCATCTAAATTAAACCGATGGTGCATGTAATCAAAGGAAGGCCTATGGATGGACAGCGTAGTTATGAGTGAGGAATTTTGCCAACTAAATGTGGGTCAATTCCATAGGAAACTACGCAAGGAAGTAGGAGCTTGGCAGGCAACAAATTTGGCTAAGTATTGGCTTGAGCCGATTTGTGAAGCAGTGAGATAGATTATACTTGTGCAGATATTGTTCAAGTTCAACAAGCATTGTATTTTCTTCTCAGATCTTCTGGTTAATGAAATATATAGATAGTAGAGGTTTTTAGCTATTGTTTTGCCCAGAAAATTATTGTGTTATGTGTGATTGAAATTATTACTTTTCTTCTTCGTTATTTCATTGATCAATTTTTGTTTTCGCTAATGGGTAGAGTAGATTCAAGTCAATTGTTTTAGCATATCACAATTTGCAGTTTGAATTTGCAAGAAAATTCTGCATGGTCTTAGAGCTTAAATCATTATAGAAGAGGAGAATATGAGTTTGTTTTGCATGAGAAATCAAATTTGCAGATTCATACTTTAGAGCCAGTAGGATGTCGTTCTACGGGTTGAGACTTGAGTATGCCCTTGAGGGTAGCTCGAGTTACATAGCTTGGAAAGATAGGATGGAGGCAGTGTTGGAAGACAACGTGATGAAGGAATTCATAGATCAAGATAGCCTTAGGACTCCAACATCTGATGCTAAATATATGGAAGAATGGAGAAAGTGTGTGGCAAAGATGAGAATGATTATCCTAGAAGGAGTTCAAAATCATATTATCTCAAATCTCCATAGTAAGGAAACTCTGTTTACAATGTGGAAGGCATTGATGGACCTATTTCAAAACAATAGTGACCACAAGAAAAACTCAGAAATATCAAGATGGAGAAGGGCGACTCAATTCCGAAGTACTAGACCAAGTTTACCCAATGTCAGGATGAGCTTGGAAGTGTTGATATTACTGTTGCAGAAGATGATCTGGTGAGCCTAGCACTTCTAGGACTTCCCAAGAGACTGCAAAACTACTAGAACTTAGTTAATGGGAGGCAGAAGCTACCAGAGTGAGCGTTGTTGTGGTTTGAATTCGTACAGGAAGAGATTCGACAAAACACTAGAGATGGGAACTCATCCAAAGAAGTGGAAGAGGACTTTGCATTAGTTGGCAAAGAAAATAAGGACAAGACAAAGAAGTTGCAAGGTGAGGATGGTGGTGAGAAGAAGGACTTGTCAAACATCAAGTGTTTTCACTGTCATGAGTTCGGGCACTATGCCATGAAATTCCCATTGAAGAAAGCAAGCAAGAAGGAGCCTGCAGTAGTAGCAGCAGGTGAAACTCTAGCTCCACAATTCAAACTTGATTTCACTCTCATTGCATGCATTGCAAGCACTATAATGGGAAGCATGTGGTATCTTGGCAGCGGTGCCTTATTCCATGTGATGGGGAATAGAGATCTCTTTAGTGACTTGGAGGAGAAATACCTCAAGAAAAACATAGAGTTTGGAGATGATGGGAGGCATAGCATGACCGACATTGGTACTGGTACCTTTCAGAGGGATTTTGGCTCCCCTCTCAGACTCACATATGTGATGTATGTTCTAGGACTAAATAAGAATATTTTTTCCATCGCGGTATTCGAAGATCATGGCTACGATGTGATTTTTAGCAAAGGAAATGTTTTCCTTAGACACATCGACCCGAGACAGGTGAAACAGATTGATGTGCGAGTCAGGAACCTATATGCACTTGATGTAAAAGATGCATGCAAATCCTTGAGGAGGAAGGAAAATCCTAAAGACTTGGTAGTTGAGAGGGAGCATGAATTACCTCTCAACATGCACCCTAAGAAGCAGCCTCAGAAACAACCTCAACAAATTGCGGAGCTGCCAAAATTAGATAAGCAGGGAGGAGACCAAGTGGAGACATCCACTCAAGAAGAGACCTCCACTAGGGGGGGAGAATTTTGAGCCAAGTTAGCAGAGGGAGCACATGTAGCCATAAATCTAGGTGAGAGGTGGGAGATTTTAAGTAATAGTCCCAAGAGTGCATAAATATGGGTAGGTTCCATTGAGATGTTTTGTCTCATGGATCATTACCTTGCTATAGGAGCCCACATTACACAATATCATGATGGATCAATGGTGGTTGATGCAGTCAAAGGTCAAAGTGACAAAGGGAGAGACTAGTAGTAGTTAGATACTAGGGAGCATAGAGTAGAGTTGGCAGCAGTGAAGATGGCATAGTGCAGAGTCAACAACAACATAGAGTTTTACGTAACGGTGTAGTAGCTAGTAGCAGTCAGAGACTCTAGTGACAGATGCATCATATTGATTTAGTTTGGATGTTTTTTTCAGTTTCATATGTTGCAGTAGCAACAAGAATAGTGAAAAGAGTTTCATGCAGAACATTCCAAAGGTATCGAATCAAATAGAGTTGAATTCCTTTCTTGTTGAGAGGGAGTGTTGAAAATAACAACAAGAAATGTTAAAAATAACATCAACAAAAATCCTAATTTAATTTTTCCTTGAATTAAATTAGGAATTAAATTGTAATTCTATTCGCATAGCAACTTGTAACATTTAACTAAGTTAAGTTGACTTAGTTGGCTCAGTAAATTTGAGTTCGGAGTCTATATAGAGTCATGTAGAGTTATCCATAAATTTGAGGGGGCCAGGTTGAGTTCTGATTGAGTTGTAATTATTTAATTAAGTGTAACTGAGTTAAATTCAGTTAAACTAGTTCTAACTGTTGGAGGAGGTCAAGTGAATTAAATTTGATTTAATTCACATGCAATGATCAATCAAATAACTGATAATTCACTCATAAGAAATTATGCATGCTAGTTCTGAGAAAGACCCCATTGAGATTAGATTTGAGGGATAATGTACTATCAGTTTTAAAATCATATAAATTAAACCAATGGTGCATGCATTCAGAGGAAGTCCTATGGATGCATTGCACAATTATGAGTGAGGAATTTATCAATTAAATATGGGCTAATTCCCTAGGAAACTGCTCAAGGAAGTAGGAGCTTGGAAGGAAACATATTTGGCTAAGTATTGGTTTGAGTTAGTTTGTGAAGTAGTGAGATATATTGTACTTGTGCAGAGATTGCTCAGGTTGAAAAAGAATTGTATTTTCTTCTTATATCTTCTAGTTAATGCAATATATAGATAGCAAGGATTTCTAGCTGTTGCTTTCCCTAGAAAATTATTGTGTTATGTGTGATTGAAATTCTTCCTTTTCTGCTTCATGATTTCATTGATCAATTTTTGTTTCCACTGACGAGTAGAGTAGATTTAAGTCAATTTTTTTAGAATATCATAATCTGCATTTTGAATATAGAAGCAAAATTCTACATCCTATCTCCCTAAAGAAATACGATGTACTCCTACAATATCTCTTGGGTCTACAAAACCATTTGTGGAATCAAGTGATGTTGGTAAAGCCCATATCAATGGATAAGGCATGTATGCGGGCACAATGCCCAAAGAACTTAGGCCTAAAGAAATGGAAATCATGTGGATCAAAGAAGAAGGAGAAACATGATGCTTCAATGCAAAGATGCGAACAACCACTGCAACATTGAAAACCATATCGAGGATAAGTATTGGAAGTTGCATCTAGATCGTAATCCAAAGAATAAAAAGAAATATAATAAGAAGAAGAATCTCATGGCCACTGATTTAGGAAAATAGGTAAAAGAATCTCAGATATGGATGAGAAGATTGTTTATACATTAGTGTAGAAGGAGGTGAATACGCATAGACTTTAGTAATAGGAAGAGAAAGAAATGACCAAACTCTTCTACATAAAGATATAAGTCAAGAAGACAAAGATTGATGCTTTGTTTGACTCAAGATCACAAGCAAATATCATTGCAACAAAGATGGTCAACAAATTGGATTGGAAGTTCTTGATCATCCAAGACCATATCCATTGGGATGGATAAATAAGGATGCATAGTTTAAAGTAACAACATAGTGAAAAAATAGATTTTCCATTAGCTGATTTTATTGATGAAGTAGAACTGGATGTAGTTCCCCTTGATATATGCAAAGTTGTGTTTGGAATTCCCTACATGTACAAGTGAGATGCAATATTCATGTGAAAATCCAACCAATACTAGCTCATTGAGGATGGAAAATTGTTCACCATCAACGAACAAAAAGGAAAGTAAAAAATGCCATTGGTAAGTGCCAACAAAAATAAGAAAATGATTAGTTCTAGCAAGAAGTATGTTCTACCAATTTTATGAGAAAATTAGTATATAGAAGAGTTAGTAAGAGGCAATGCATCCAATGAGGGGCCTACTAATAAACATAAACAAAAACTTGAAGAGTTTCTAGATGCATACAAGGATGTGTCTTAGGAGCCTAGAGGGTTACCACCCAACATGGAAGTTGAGCATGAGATCCAACTATTACTAGATTCCCATTGCCAAATATTGAGCTATATAGGAAGTATGTTATAGAAGCAAGTGAGATGAAAATTGCAACAATTACTGGAACAAGGTGCCATTTGACCAAGTACATCACCATGGGAATCATCCATCATAATAGTACCAAAAAATATGGGACTTGGCATATGTGTATAAATTATAGGCTGTTGAAAACAACAACGCTAAGAACTAATACCCCCTTCCTAGGATAGATGATCTACTGGATCAGTTGCAACAAGCGAAATACTTAACCAATCTAGACTTAAAGTATGGATATCACCAGGTTTTAGTTAAAGAAGAAGATACTTGGAAAACCACCTTCAAAACTAGGCAAGGTTTGTCTGAGTGGTTATTCATGCCATTTGGCCTATGCAATGGACCAACTATGCTTATGAGGTTAATGAGTGATATAGTGCACACTTTTATAGATTCATTTTTTATTATCTATTGGGATGATATACTGGAATTAGGGGAATTTTGAGGTCGAAAATTAGCCTCAAAACAAAAATTGTACTAACAAAATCAACTTTAAAAGAACCAATGAGCTTTAACATGATGATGTCATCCCCAACCATAAATATATTTGGAGGAAAAAGAAGAAAACTACTTTTTTATTGTATTTTTGGCTTATATCCTTATAATTTTACTCAAATGTCAAGTCTAGACACTCGTTGGATGAAGAAGAAAATTCCACATCTAATGCATACCCTCTGGATACTTTGGAGTAGACCTACATTGAAAAAAAATTGAAAATATATGAAAACTTGTATTTAAAACATTTTTTTCATTTTCTTTTTTCTTTTTTTTCAGTGTGGATATACCCCAAAGTATGTAGAGTGGGTATTCATTGTTTGTGGAATTTTATTCCACATCCAGTGGGTTTCTACACTTGACATGTGAGTAAACCTATAAGGAGATAAACCAAAAATACAATTAAAAAAATAGTTTTTTTTTTTTTTTTTTTTTTTTTTCCTTTAAAAAGTCATCTCTTATTTTATTATTTTATTAGTTACCTAAGGAGGCCCATTTTAGACCTCAAAATTCCATTAATGTATACAATGCTATTTATTAGCAACACATCTCACATTTAACACAGATGCTGAAGACATTAAAGAAGCATTTGATGCTAGAAAATATCAGGAAGTGTGAGTTTGCCAAATAATATTGGTGTATCTGGTGTATTTGATAGGTGGAGGAGAGTTGAAGATATATTCTACCAATATGGTGGCTATAATGAAATGGTCGTACCTACTAATGTTTCAAGGTCAAGAGTTTTGTTGGGGCAATAAAATACCTGAGGAAATTAATAGCCTCATTTTCAATGGTAGAAACACCATTCCATGCCATAACAACAAGTGGCAAGAGTTTTGAGTAGAGAAAGGGTTGGTAGAGGGCCTCTAAGGAGATAAAGAAGGAGATAATTCAAACACCAGCTCTATCATTTGCAAAATTGTAGCAACCCTTCGAAGCGGAGAAAGATGTGAGTAGGTATTCTATCGGAGTGATCTTGATGTAGGGAGGAAGGCATGCATGCTACAATTTTGAAGTACTTCATGGGGTAGTTCTTAAATACATTACTATGACAAGGAGCTCTATCCTTTGGTACAATATACGAAGAAGTGGAAGCACTATCTAATGGAAAATGAGATGGTAGTCCACACATATCAATAACTATTGTAATACGTGCAAGACCATAGTAAGCTACAATACACAGTGAATTACAATCGGATGGGGTTTTTATAGTAGTTTCATTTAGTGATCAAGTATAAGAAGGGAAGCACAAACAAATTGGCCAACATGCTTTCATGGAAACCTAGATCAATGAACATAGCTTTTGGAAATCTAATGCACATGTAGCCAATCACCCATGATGCATACAAATAGGCATATTAAGAGGATGAGGACCTCAAGGTGGTGTTTTAGTACTTACAAAACTAGAGTCATGTGCACAATGGGGACAACATTGTTTACTACCATCTCTAGGATCGGTTACTCTATGAGATGTATAATTTATGTCCTCCTACATGTGAGAAATTGTATCTAATCATAGAGACACACACCTTGAAGGTTGCAAGGAACTTTGGTGTAGGGAAGACAATGGATAACTTGTAGATATATGTGTATTGGCCTAAGATGCAAGAAGTAGTATCTAGGTCCATATGAGGATGCATGCTTTGTTGTACTAACAAGCCTAGTAACAGGAAACATGGTCTATATCATCCCTTAAATGTACCCACTTAGCTCTTGGAAATAATTTCTAAAGAGTTTGTGGGAGGTTTACCAACAATGAGGAAGGGACATAACTACCCTTTTTTGGTAGTTGACAGGTTCAACAAGATGTGTCTTTTAACACCCTGTAAGAAGACCATTAGTGGAAAAGAAGAAACAAACATCTTCTCTGGATAGGTTCGAGTTCACATTTATATACCAAGAAGCATTGTTTCAGATAAGGACACAAGATTTATTAGTGCATTTTGGACTATATTGTGGAAGAAGATGGAAATGGGGTTGAATAGGTCTACAACATTCCCTCCTTAGACATGTTGGAAAAAAAGTAGGGAACAAGACTTTGGTGCGACTTTTGAGGGGTTATAATCAAAAGCATTCAAATACCTGGGTGAAAATAGGATATATACACAACACCCTTATAAAAAAGTAGTCCACACTTCTACTAGTAAGTCCCCATTTGAAACTTGTTTTGGATATTTTCCACCTTCACCTTTCGATATTTCATATGATAAACAAGGAGTAAGGGAGGAGATTACAGGGGATACCTTGAGAGATGAAAAATTTGTTGAAAATATCAGGTTGATCCATGTATATGTACAAGAGACACTGCAAAATTTAGAGGAAAAATTAAGGCTAGGCATGATCAACATAAAAAAAATAAGTCGTTTAAGGTGGGAGATAGAGCATGGTTACAATTGAACAAGGAGAGGCTATAGGGTGCTAGTAAGAAAAACAAGGCTTTATGGTATGGTACCTTTGAAATACTAGAAAAGGTGGCAGATAATGCCTACCTACTCATTCTACCCCCATACTTGTATATTTACTAAATTGTGAATGTTGAAAATATAAAGCTCTATGAGCCTTCCATGCTAGATCATGAAGAGGAACAAGTCTTACCTTTTGTAGAGGACTTCAAACTGAAATATCAATTAGATTTGATATAAGATGTAATTTTTCAAAAGAGTTCTAGAGCTATAGGAAAAAAGCAACATGTTCTTTGACAAATTAGGTTGCAAGCACAACTTCTCAAAAATAGATAAATGGTACACCTAAGAGAAGGTGGATGAACAATTTCCTCACCTCATTCAACATAATATTTTGGGGAATATAAAGCTCCCAAAATGAGGAGTTATGATATGGATTGGATCATTATATTTTTTTTAATCCATCTTGTTATAGGATATTTTGTCACATCTGGTCAATAGGCCTACAAACTGGATTAATCAACATCCATGAACACCTTGTCATCACCCCTAAACAAAACGCTAAGCATGCCCCTCTCAAATCCCTATTTTTCTGACCTTGATTGCTTCATTCTAGTTCTTTTAAGGCATAGCGTAAATTGAACCTTTAGGGACCTGCATTCAACAATAGGTTGCTTAGTTCTACACCTGCTTTGATCAGAGAAGGTTGTCCCTTGTTGGGGGTGTGTTGATTCTAGAAATTTGGTAAAAATAAAAAGAATCCTAAAGCCTTCTCTTCCAGAAGTTTCCAGGCATTGTTACAACCATTTACTTTGGATAAGAAATTTGAATCCTATCTGATCTCACCTTGGAGATTTCACCTGATCTTATCCCTTGATCTCACCCTCCCATTAAGAGTGGATCTCAAGTCTATATTGGTAAATGGATAAGAATTCATAAACTACCATCCTCTCCTATATATTTACTGACATCCACAAGATAGATGTTGGATTTTGGAGACTAATCATACCCTTATGCTTTTGCTTTGATCATAAGAGAGTTATCATTCCCATACATTGGGGTGACCTTGAGGTGTACATTGTGGAAAGGAAGGACAAGTCAACTTGGGGAGATCTCTACAAGATCAACTTCCTCTTTTGGTTGTAAACTTTGTTCCTTTCATATTAATACAAAGAGTATATGGTTTTCCTATCTGTGTTATGTTATGTTTACATTTATATATTTCAATGTTATGTTGATCCATTGAATAGAGTGATTGGATAACGCTACATAGACGTCATACATCTTTGTTTTGTGTTGAATGTTTGTGCAGGTTCTAATTATAGAGATTGGAGCTACCGTTGGAGCTTACAAGCTAAGAGGAGAGAAGATCTTGCAACGGATCACAAGTAAGCATATTTCCATTCTCCAATTTCTCTAAGGAGAATTGTAGGTTTTAACCCTGTACAAAAATTACCTGCATACGAATTCTAAAACACAGAAAATAAACAATGTGAGAACATAACACATAAACCACATATACATAGATATTTTCCCCTGGATACCAAAACTGGGACTACCAGCTTGATTTTTCATTATGTTCCTTTCAATGTTACAATACATATTTATACATGTCGAAGCATCAAATACCATGGACCGAAAACCATCACGTCCAAAACCATGGACTGAAAACCGTCGCATCCAAAACCATGTGTGAAAATCATGCAAAAAACCATAGGTAGGTCTGCCAAACCTAACATAGGGTCCAAAAATGAAATTTTCTAGGGCGCTGCCCTGGGCGCCATAGAGTGGGGTTACCTACACCCCTCAAACCCCCTGTGATGCCCCCGCTATGCAATTGGAACAACGAATGGGGGGCTCTACCCCCCCTCTAACCCCCTAGTTAACTAAGTCGGCTAGTCATGGAAAGAATATAACACAACCCAACATTCTCCCACTTGCTTTTTTCCTTCCATAGGGGGCCACAAGAGAGTTTAGTCATTTATCTAGCCCTACAATGCCCATTGTTTCTCTACACCAAGAGAACTTCTTAGAGCTCATAGATTTTGTTAATGCATCTGCAGTATTCTTCAAAGTGTCCACCTTTACCAGCAACATCTTTTTGTTTTCTATCATATCCCTTACAAAGTGATATTGAACATCAATGTGCTTTGTATTTGAATGATATGTAGGGTTCTTTGCCAAGAAAATTGCGCTTTGGTTGTCACAGTCTATCCTTATAGCTCCCTGTACTAACCCCATACTTGAACACAATCTCTACAACGAAACTGCTTCCTTGCTTGCATGAGTGGATACCATGTATTCTGCCTCTGTAGTTGATAGTGCCACTATAGATCGTTTCTTACTCATCCAACTGAATGCACCTCCAAATAGGTTAAAAACATACCCACTTGTAGATCTTATCTGATCCAGATCTCCAACCCAGACTACATCAACAAAGACACAAATATCCAACACTCTGTCCAATCCTGTTCTTCCTTGGTAGCACAAACCATAATCACTAGTGCCATGCAAATACCTGAAAGCCCACTTCACTATTGTCCAGTGCCCTTTCCCTGGTTTTGATATAAACCTGCTCAATACGCCCACTACATGTGCAATGTTTGGTCTAGTAAAGACCATTGCATACATTAAGCTACCAACTGCACTTGCATATGGAACATGGAACATGTCCTCTTCCTCCTCTTGTGTCTTGGGACACTGTTCAGCAGATAACCTCACACCTACAGGAATAGGAACCTTCACCAGTTTACTATCCTACATATTAAACCTCTACAGTATTGTCTCGACATGCTTCCTCTGGTTTAAACAAAGCTTCCTTTTTTCCCAGTGTCTTTTAATTTCCATGCCCAAAATATAATTTGCAGCACCAAGATCTTTCATGTCGAATTTGGAGGACAATTGGGTCTTCAAATCCTAGATAATTTCTTTGTCATTTCCAACTAGCAATATATTGTCCACATACAAACTAGATAAATAACATGGTCACCAATTAATTTAAAATATACACAATGACCTGTTGTGCTTTTGGTGAAGCCAAGTCCCCATATAAATGTATCAAATTTCTGATACCACATCCTTGGTGACTGTTTTAACCCATACAAAGAATTCTTTAACTTGCATACCATTTGTTTCTTACCCTTCACTGCAAAGTCTTTAGGTTGCTTCATGTAGATTTCCTCTTCCAGATCCCCGTGAAGAAATGTTTTCTTCACATCCATTTGTTCTACCTCAAAATCAAAAGCAGCAACAATAGATAAAAGTAATCTAATAAATGTTACCTTGGCAATAGGAGAAAAAATATCACCAAAATCGATTCCTGACACCTGGGAATAACCTTTTGCTACCAACCGATCTTTGTATTTCTCCACCTTTCCTTTTGCATTTGTCTTATTCTTGAACACCCATTTGTTTCCAATGGGTTTCCTTCTAGCCAGCAACTCCACCAGATCCCAGGCCTCATTTTTGTGCAAAGATGCCATTTCATCAACCATGGCCTCTTTCCATAGTTTTCCATCCTATGAATCTACTACTTCCTTTACAGTTCTAGGATCATCATCAGTAATAGATAAAGCAAAATTTGAACAGAAAGTAGATGGACTATACCTTTCTAGCTACCTTCTTTCTCGAATTGATCTTCTCACACCCGGAGTTTGTGGCTCTTGATCTTATGATTCTTCCTCTATTCTAGAGTCTGATTCTTCCTCCTTAAGCTCAAACTCTATCTTCTCATCTTCCTTTGGTTGGACTTCATGTTTAATAACATCTTTTACCTCTATCCAACTTGGTTCGTTTCTCCTTTGGAACATGTACATATGCATCACATCCAAATACCCTCAGATGTGAAAGAGAGGGTTTCTTACCAATCCATACCTCTTGTGGAGTCTTATCCTCCAACACTAATGAAGGTGATCTG
>APFE030575069.1:206409-219826 GCA_000404065.3 Pinus taeda
ACACATATACATAGAGATTTTCCCTTGGATCCCAAAACCAGGACTACCAGCTTGATTTTTCATTATGTTCCTTTCAATGTTACAATACATATTTATACATGATGAAGCATCCAATACCATCGACCGAAAACTATCATGTCCAAAACTGTGGACCAAAAACCATCACATCCAAAACCATGTGCGAATTTTTCTAGACCAGGCCACAAGGTCTAGGGAATATAATTGTATCTACAGTTGTAGATTATATATAATAAATTGGCAGCAATACTAGGGATCGATTCATTTCCTTTGTGGTTTCCTTGACTTTATCCCTTGTTACACCTCTTGAATAGACCTCCAGTCTCTCACTCAGTTTGAATTGACCCTAGGAAGACCTTTCATTGAGCTGCATTTGACCTTTTGTGTCAAAAAGTCCCTTTTTCTTGATCAGCGCACCCCCTAATATGCTAACAGAGCATTGCAGAGCACCCTGGCCTTCTTTGTACCTATATTATAGAGCATCGGTAGCCTCTTTGCACCTATGTTGACCCCTGTTTCATGCAAAAATTTCCTTTTCATGCTTTTCTCTCTTATTAACTTGGTTCTAGTTGGTCCTCATTGTGTCCTTGAGTGTGTTTAGCTCTCTCAAAAACCTTCATCTTGTTTTCTTTTGGTTTTGAGTGCCTTTGATAAGAATTTATTTATATTTTTCTTTGTTCTTGTCATTACGTTATTAGCAAACTGATTGCTTGATCATTGGGCTGCTTGAAGGAATTGGTGTTTCAATCATCATTTTGAAAAGTATTTTTTTTTAGTGATTAGGCGAATATCTCTGTTTTCATCTGAAAATTAAGTGGAATTGAATAGAAAAATCTATGCATCATGCATTTCATATAGGGTTTTTTGAGTGAAAATTGTAATTAGAAATAGTTGTATTAGGGAAATTTCCTAACAATCTTGTTTCTTGGATCATGTATGTTGCATATTCTTTGTTCTCTTCCCTCCCATATATAGATTTTCATTGAAAATAAAAGTTTCATTTTATCATGTTAGTTTGCATTTCAGGATATTTAGGTGAAATTCATGGTGAGCCTTGAAAACCGAAACTTAACTCAAGATAAATCTTAGAATTTACTAAATCAACCTAAGGAGCATTTGTAAGATTAACACAAACATCTAGAGGTCTATGCTAGAGACGCGTTCCAGCGTATATAAACATAGGAGTTTTCATTTTTTTCGAGCGTTACATTCTAGGGGTCATATCCTGTTCCACATACATAAATGTATCAGACTGTTCTCCACATACCTTCGGGTATATTGGATGGCTCTCCATGCATGAAAAGTATATGTGAATGCTCTCATTGTACGGTTACACACTAGACAACACTAACACAGACTGCACTTCCATGTACCTTCAGGTATATTTTCGAAGTCCACCATAGGTTTCTATCCTCACCATAGGTAAACAAGTTGGTTGCCTTATACACTGTGATACATTGAACACAACATTGGGGGAAATTGCCTACCCTTACATAAATCCTTGGTTCTCTAAGGTTGTATATTGTAGTTCACAGTTTCTTGGTAAAATTTTATGCCTAGTTTACCCTCTCTGATTAATTTTTTGTGTTAAATGTTAAAATTTATTAATCCAATGTGGAAGAACAAAACCCTTTACCCCTTCATTCGTGTAGCATGAAAAATAAGCCTCCTCTTCCATGAGAAGCAATTATTGGCCATCATCAGAAGCATAAGAAAATGAAGACTACTTAATCCAATACTTTAGAGGCTATTACTTCAGGTCCTCCATCTGAGATGGATCTAGTAGAATCATATTTTCCTATGAGTATGGAGCCCGAGATTACGTCTCCATTGGCTGGTGACTCTAACATAGTCAAAATTGAAGCACCTGAAATCTCTTTACCTAAGGTTATTGAACTTGAATTTCTCGAATCAGAGACAACTCAACCTGAGGTTATACAACTTGAGGTACCTTGACCATCTACACCTATTACTTCAATACCTTCTCATTCTCTTCCTCTGTCTTAGACACAACCCCAAACTATATATCTTGGACCTGAGGTGAATCCCTTCCACTTGGTCTTGTGAGTATCGAAAAGATTCCATTGGAAGAGCCATAACGCTCCTCTCCCATTCAAGCAAGGGCTCATTTTTATCAAGCCCATACTTTTCCTTCTCAGACTCCATTTCATCCTCCTTTGTTTGATTCTTTTCCTTTTAACTCACCTTTGAGTTTCCTTTGGAAATATTCTTTAGGATAGATAATCATGACTGAGTCTGATATGGTTTCACAACCTATATCTTCTCCCATGGCTAAGACAAACCAAGTGTCAACCTCATCTATGTTTCTAATGACACCAAAGGCACATTTGTATGGTGGCCCATATTTCCTACCTGATTACCAATCCTTCTCTGGTACCTTCTCTGGTGCAACATACAGTCCATGGACCTCTCCCATGACATCTACATCTCTAATTCCATTTGGCACTTCTTTAATGAGCATTACATAGTCTACTCCTCTCCCACCATCTACACCTGCAATTCAGAAGAAAAATGGCCCTTATATTTTTGGACATGTTTAACCACAACAACCCAATCCATATCTTATTGGGAACCCTCCTCTTTGGGGGAAGTTGAATTAGTATTATCCTCCTCTTTCCGCTATCAAAATTGTCCCTATCCTGAGACAAAGATAATTGTTGCCCAGGTTATACCATCTTATCTAGTATATCCTCCACCGAACCTTAATAGGAAGTTTCCATTCGTAGAAACTCTCGAATTTTTGGATTTAAATAGGCTCACCAATGATCCCATTAGCCATTCTCCTTGGTGATCAATTATTCCTACCAAGTTTCCTTCTGATATTCCTAAATTTAATGGAAATCCTATAGAAGACCCATCCATGCACATAATGAATTATCATTTGTGGTGTTCTTTGAACTCCCTCAATGATAATTTAGTTTGTTTGCATCGTTTCTAGCATACACTCACTAGTACAATAAATAAATGGTACATTGAATTACATCAATCTTCATTTGGTAACTTTAGTGCCTTGGCTACTACATTCCTAACACATTTCCAGTTACCCATCAGATATGAGACTAGAGCAGAACTCTTAACCAAATTCAAACAGAATAATGCCACTCACATCTTTAATCATATTCATGAGTGGTGATGTCATCATCATTTAGTTAAGACTTTTGTTCTTGACCAATTTTTAATTGAATGGTTCATTAAGTCTTTGTTTCGATCCATCATGGAAGACATAGCCAAAGGTGGAGTCCTAACCAAAGAGAAGGTGATTGCTTGTGCCTAGTACTTGGATCTCATTTATACCCAATCTGGCATGCTTTATGATAAGATAGCAAATGCTCTATGACCTACCGATATTGTTTCTAAAACCCCTGGTAAAGAATCACATGTTGTGAATGGTGTGATTGGTTCTACCATCCAACAGTCGGCAAGTAAATCATATGGGTCAACCCTTGCTATCTCTTCTCAAATCCCTCCTTCCACTTTTACGTATTTTACTTCTAAGATCAATGTCATTCAAGCATCTAAAGGAAAATCTCTGCAACCGGGAAGTAAGAAGAAAGGTAAAGGAAAGAAGAAGAAGGACAATGCTTCGCAGGATAAAAAAATAATCGGTCTCCCAAGGAGAAGAAGAAACCTCATTACCCATGTTTGATCTGTAATGAGGATAATTTCCCTCGTTATTTTCCACATTGGATGGAGGTGAATAAAATCCTTAAATCATCTGCTACACCTATTGTGTTGAAAAACTTGTTTCTGAATCAAGAGACCGATATGGTTACCGGGGACCTTACTTCCTCTAACTCGGTTTTGATTCTTTCCTCTACTAAGCCCAAAAATGAAGTTATGGTGGTTACCTAAAGTAAGGATTGTGGTAATGTGAATCATTTGAATGGTCAAACTATTAATCAACCTACCAGTTCAACCATATTTCCATCAGATCCTACTACAAATGTCATAACTACTAAATTAAAAATTAAACCTCCCAAGGGCGTTATCCATAAATCAACATTCAACCCTCGCACAAGAGTTTCTCAAAATTGTAACATAGTTGAGGATCTCGCTCAAGCTCCATCAACTATTTCAACTCTTGAGGTGTTGCAAAATCCCCCCACCCAAAAGAAGGATTTTCTCTTGGCAATTGGGTGTATTGATCCTTCAGATTCCAACCTAGTAGTTTTTTACCATCAAAACCGTACACCTCGACTGTTGGCCCAATTAGCCTTCATGATCCAAGTTTTTTTTTTTTTTGTGGTAAGAATATTCATCGTTCCATTGTGGATGAAGGTTCCTCAACCTGTATCATGTCCATGTCTTATTGGAAGGCTATTGGTTCTCCCCCAATTAAGCCAGTCACCAACCACTTTGAAAGATTTTGATGGAAGAACTTATAAATCATGTGGGATTTTGAATTCTCTACAGGTAGAATTAGGTGGAAATATTGTATTAGTAGCATTCAAAGTTATCAACGAACCTCTATATTATAATCTTCTACTAGGTCGTATGTGGGTCTATCCCATGGCTACAGTTGTTTCCACATATTTTCTAATGATCACATTTCCTCATAAAGACGGTATCATAGCCATTGACCAAATCACTTACTTTGCCACTAATTTTTCAATTACTAGAAGTGTCACTATCATGGGGGAAACCCCTCACCCATATCAACATTTTGGGGTTGGACAACTTAAGGATTTTTCTCTCTTGGGAACCATTTCACTTCTTCCTCCCTCACTACCTGACAAATCTACCTCGATTGTCTATATTAATATGATACCTTCTTGTACTTCTCCAATTGATCCATGGGTAGTACCAGATCAATATAATATCGACATTTTTGGTGACCGTATGCCACTCAGCCCCATTGATTTAGAATATGAAACCCTCCATTTGACTTGCGAGACCTAATCTGATCCTTCGTCTATGATCAATTGGTTGATCGTTCTTTAGATTATTGTATGTCATCTGATCCTTTCTCTCATACATTTTCCACCGATGAGAGCATCATGGAGATCATGATGCCACATGATATACCATGGGATGATCATCATCATTGTTCATCCTTGCCAGTTTCTTTCAAGGATAGTCTTAATGAACTTTATCAACCCAATATCTTTGAGTTATCTACAAATTCTGCATCCATCTACGATGGAAATTCTAAGAATAACTTCTCGAACATTGAAGAGACTATCCCTCTCGACATTTTAATTAAACCTAGCATTGTCGAAAATCTACATATCAGTGTGTCTTTCTCTCTCGATGAGGTCAAGACTTATATAGCCCTATTCTAGGAATTCATAGATATTTTTGCCTAGTCTTACGAATAAATGCTTGGTATTGATCTGAACATCATTATGCATGAAATTAAAACGTATCCTAATGCTAAACTAGTTCAATAATGCCTTCATTCTGTTCATCCTAATAAGGTCACCACTATTAAAAATGAAGTTGAAAAACTTCTACGAGCTGGTTTCATATATCTCACACCTTTCACTGATTGGGTGTCTAATATTGTTCCTGTCATGAAGAAACATGGAAAAAACTTTGTGTGCATAAATTATTAGGACATTAATCGTGTTTGTCTGAAGGAAAACTATCCAACCCCATTAATCGACCAAATCATTGATGATTGTGCTGAATGTGAGATAATTTCTTTTATGGATGACTTCTTTAGCTATAATGAAATCAACATTCTCCCGATGGACCAACATAAAACTTTGTTCAGTTTTCCCTGGGGCACATTTGCATATAGAAAACTCCCTTTTGGATTATAGAATGTTCGGGCTACTTTTTAGAGGGAAATGAAATATGCCTTCCATGACATCAAACATATTATGAAACATTATTTGCATGATCTGGCTACTCATTCGTGACATCAGGCTAATCACTCGATGCATCTCAGGTCCATATTTGTATGTTGCAGACATTATAACATTCAAATCAATCTACAAAAAGGTGTGTTTTATGTAAAATCTCGTCATCTTTTCGGTTTTGTTGTATCAAAAAAAGGAATTTGTATTGATTTGTTGAAAGTTTAGGCGGTCATTGATCTGTTAACTCCTTCTTCCCTCCATAAGCTTCAAAAACTTCAAGGGAAGGCTAACTTTCTTTGGAGGTTCATTCCCAATTACACTGAACCAGCCAAAGAATTTACTCAATTTCTACATAAAGGGGTTCCCTTCAACTGGGACGACACTGCTCAAAAAGCGTTTGATGCCTTAAAAGATGCACTGATTTAAGCATCCTTGTTATAACCCCCTGATTGCGAACATGATTATTTCTTGTACCTCGCCACTATAGGTACTACTATTGCTATGGTATTGGTTCAGCAGGATGATGTAAGAATTGAAAATCCTATTTATTACTTGATTCAGAATCTCAATGATACCGAAGTCAAGTACATGTTGAGAATTTAGCTTTGGAAGCTGTTCAATTTGTCTAGATATTTTGCCATTACATCCTACTCTGCAAAACTATGGTTGTTTCAGATTGCAACCCCATGACATACATATTATCACGATAGTTACTCAGGGGTAAATACTCTGACTGTATTTTCATCCTACAAGAGTTCAATTTGGAATTCATCAAATCCAAGTTGAAGAAATCCCTAGTTTTATTTTTTTATTTAATTTGTGACCTTCCCAATTCTCAAACTAAAATGACATCTAGCGATTATATTCCAGATGAGTCGTTGTTTCTAATCTCATCATTTGACCCATGGTATGAAGACATTATCATAAATCTCCAAACCTAGAATTTCTTGTCTGATACCCTCGCTCTCACCAGTGATGTATTAGATATCAAACCAATCATTATAATATAATTGGTGACACCGTCTATCATCATGGTATCGATACAGTTTTTCAAAGGTGCCTCACCCATGAGGAGGCCGATAAAGTCTTAGATGAATTCCATTTGGGGGCATGTGGTTGTCATTTATCTAGATATGCCACCGCACAGAAGATCCTATGTATTGGTTACTTTTGGCGCACCATATTTCGCAATTGTATCCTTGTTGTCCAAAAGTGTCATGCATGCCAGATTTATGATCGTAATATCCGTGCTCTGGCCACTCCGTTACATCATGTTATCATCACTGGTCCTTTTGCGAAATGGGGAACTGATTTCATGAAATGTGACCCTCACTTGGCTAGGGGGCATGGATATATCATCATATCGATCGATTATTTTACCAAGTGGGCTGAGGTGATGCCTACATATAACAATATCAGTGAAAAATTGCTCTATTTTTCTTCAACCATCTCATTGAACGGTTTGGGGTTCCACAAGCTATAGTCACAAACCATGGAAAACGTTTTCACAATCACATGATGTCCGAACTCATTACCAAGTTGGGACTTTCCCATGAAATTTCCATTCCCTACTACCCTCAAGAAAATGGACAAGTTGAAGAATATACATAGAAGAGATAAGAGATTTGATACTATGCATACTAGCGTACACTATGACTCGAGTAGCAGGGACCCAATCACCCCACATAGTGAAAATGCCACACTTAGAGTTGTGTATCATATGCTTAGAGCCCACCTTGTTTAACTAGTGTGAAGGAATGTTAACTGATGTCAAGTCTCAGCTGACAAAGTTGAAGAGGGGGAAAAATGAAATATGTGGCTATGGGAGTCTACTAGTGAGCTTTTTCTTTGAGAAGATTTCAGTGATGTTACCCATGACATTGGATTATGTGGTCTACCCATTGCCCATAGAACCCCACATGACGAGATGGTGTTTTATTCTACCACGAGATGAGGGTGTTCATATAAACAGCTGGTTCTCGGAAACCTACTGGAAGTGGTTAAGAGCAGCAAACTTGTCAGTGGATGACTATCCATATGATGGGGTGAGATTTGAGGGAGACCCAGACATAGTCTTTCCCCTTGGAGAAGACTTTGATGAAAGAGGTAAAAAAAAAATTAATTTTCATGATTTCTAATTTTTATGGATTTTTGGAATATTTATTTTTGTTTGTTTGTTTTTTGGAATGGATACGCAATTACTAAGAGATGATGGTTGTGTTATGTAGATGTGGTTCCCATACACATTTTGGAATATTCCCCACTAAGGAGACATGTACCACTTTCCTAAGCCCCAGCAATATCTACAGAGGTGGTGGAGGATTGGGATGAGGAGCTAAGGAAATTCATGTGTAATGTTGAGGGTTTGACATTAGTATTTCCTCTGAGGAGCATAGTTGATACCCACTGACACATGCAAAGGCACACCATAGGGGTCACTTCATCACATCATCAAGGCCTTCTCCACCGCATTCAGAATGTGGTGTTATGTTACCATGAGAACCATTGAGTTGGGGAAGTAGCATAAGCTTGTGAGGTTTTTGATATTTCTACATATGTATGGCATCATAGCCAGGGTCCCAGTTGCCTAGGTTTTGAAATATGTACCCCAAACATTTTATATAACAAAATAATGGCTTCTATGTGTTTTTCTATAGTATATGTACAATAGATGTTTAATGATTGATGTGAATGGTTTAAAATTATGAATGTGACAAATTCCAATCTAACACATAATTAGCTAATGAATTGACCAATTGGTTTTTGTTTCAAGGAATATGCATGTAATCAATACAATGAAATGAATGCTCCAAGAGACATACCCTTAAAAAGTAGTGTAGAAGAGACAGATTCCTAAAAAAATACGATTGAGCTGAGAATCAAGCTGAAAATTTAGGTGGCGTATGCCAAGACGACTAGCCTCGGTTAAGAGCTCAATGACAATGCTATATTTGACCACATTTTTTGTGACAAGGTGAAGACAAATACCCCCTGAACTCACAAGCTCATCAATGGGTGAAAATAGGACCCATGTGGTGGAAGAAGCATTTTGCATGTAATGGATTGCACCATCTGCAAAGCCTCTATAAGGAAGTGAGTGTGTTGACATCTATGCACCAAAAACCAGACACGTGAATTACACATAGAACTTGAAAAAGTATAATGATAGGTAAAAACAAACTTATCACACCCACACATATATACACTATATTCAATCAACCACACAAGTAGACTAAGCATAATAGGTTTTTAGGTAGATCCCATTAAGTGGCTCCAACATTGGATTCCCTTCATAATCAATGAACTCATAGGCCCCTTTCTTGAGAACTCGTTTAACAATATAAGGACCATGGTACAAGGGTTCAAGTTTACTATGGTCTTGGTTATAAACCAAAACAAGATCTCCCTCAATAAAAAGGCAAGGTCGGACAGATTTATCGTATTGGGCCTTAACTCATTTCTTATGAATTTTGTTATTGAGTAGGGAGAGAAGGCATTGTTCATCAAGGTGGTTGAGTTGTATATGATGTTCTTCCTTGGCTGAGGTGTCAGGTGTTAGGGTCCTATAATAATAGGATGCATAATTTTGAATTGGCTATGGTTAGTCTTGCAATATTGTACATACTTTTGCTTTCTGCAAAATGTTTTCCATATTAAAAAAAATTAATAAAAAAAATGTAAAGAAGGTATTTCCTAAAAGAATAATCAAAGGAAAAAAAGAAAGAAAAAGATCAAAAAAGTAAAAAATATGAACCCCAAAAAGAGATAAAAATAGATCATGAAAGTGTGCAAATTGAAATGCCACTCCTTTTACTTTAATTTACAAAATAAGATTCTGTGCAGCTTGTCAAAAATGCCACAATCCATGATGGTCAAATAGCTTAATCTTGACTCATTCATGCTTTAAATATCATGTTGATAGATAGAGAATAAAGATCTAGCCAAACTGTTTAATCATGACATATTAGTAGTTAGGTAGAGAAGAATAATGAGCTCATCAGTTTAATCTGAGGCATTGGAATTTATAAGGTTAGAATTAGATAGTTTTCTTATCAAAAGAAAAGGAAATAAAGGGTCAGCAAGCTCAAATGCACCCATTGAAATGAAGAAAAAATGTTAGGGTAAATAAAGGGTAGATAGAAAAAGTCTTGCAAAGTGCACAAGGTTGCTAAGTCAAATTTAAAGCACATTTATCATGCTTAATATTATGTTTCATGTGTAGGAGGAGTTGAGAAAAAGAAAGGATATTCACCAAGCTTGTTTACTAATTTCCCCTCATTTCACTACACCCCCACATACTTATTTGCTAATTTCCCCCATTATCCTTTTATTACTTATGAATACCTTCCCCCTCATTTTGACCTTTACCCCTTGGTTTCACACGTTCCCCTAGAAATTACTCTTCAAAAATAATCCCCCCTTCCCAAAACCCCTTTTCCCTAGTGTGAAACCCATTCCCCATTACAAATATCACTTTCCCCCCTTACTAATTTCCCTTTTCACCTTAAAAACCCACAAAAACCCTTTATCCTAAGTTTTTCCTATGCCCTTGCACTATGTAATTAACGTCCCCCACTTTATATTTCCCCGATACCCTTTTTAACCCACCAACCCTAGTGCAATTAAAAAACCCCCACCACATAACCCATGGTCCCACCTTTATTAGCCCACTGCTTATATTAAATCCTGACATTATTCATTAATTAATTACAATTCTTTGTAATTAAACCTCAGGCCCTGCTAACCACATTCCTGACTTCGTCTGTGCAACTCAACTGTGTGATCTCCCTCCGATCTCCCACCCCTAGATCCAATGGTGTAAATCCATATCACATGGATTCATTGTCTGATAGTTAACAGCTTGAGAGCACGTAAGATTCACTATTTTGGCCGAGCGCTGTTTGGCTACGTGGCAGCACCACGTTATATTGCGTGCTCGCGAAAAATACCACCCGCAATCCAAACGAGGTGCGATGTCACACAAAACCACCTCCCTGACTAAAGGTAAAACTTCCCACTATTCATCCAATAATATTCACGCCAAAATGTGACCATTATCAGTTGAAAGGCCGAAAAAGCCCCAAATTGCTCTTTCCACTAGTTTTTTCTGCAAACCGTTGTAAGCCAATTGTGACACCCAGAACCTCTGAGCGACCAATTTAGCCACTAATTGCCAACTAAAGATGCCGCGGACACCAAACTGAAGTAGCTAATATCCAGTTCAAGCCTCAGTACCCTCTGCAGCTACCACAGAACCCCGTCTCCACACCAAGTCGCCAATTTGCAAGTATTCTTAGAAAAGCCAAAACGACCTTGTGAATTTGTAAAATGCACTATAATTATTGAATGGTTAATTAATTAAATTAACTAAAAAAACCTTCCTGAAATTGAACAAAATCCTATTGTCCACCGAAAACCCTTTTTGACAAACTGTAATTACCCTCCCACTATTCTAGAGCTTCTAAACCTCACTTCTGAAGTCACAGAAAGCATAATTTAGTTGAATTAACCCAATTATGGGTTCCCAAACTTCTCTAGATGTAAGACCTCTGCAAACCCCTCACCTGGATATTGACCACCTTGCATTAGCCGATAGAGACTTTCAAATTAAAGATACAACTTCCCCTACCTACCTATTGAAAATCCACTACTAGAGAAAAGACACGTTTTTAAACCAGAATGATGACATTCACCTTTGTGAGTCAAATTTTCCCAAATACTGTTTCCCACAGGTACACCCATTCCGAGAAATCATCCACTTCTACCAAGCATGCTATATTCCAAGTCAGAGAGCCATAGTCACCCCTGATTAGTAGGTTTTGTTCACCATTACAGCAGAATCTATAAATCAAATGCAGCAAATCCAGTCAGGTCAAAATGAGACCCAACTTTCAATTGAAGGATTGTTTGACCTCTACACCAAGTTAGATATTCCCAAGAAATCTCAGATTATTCAAACTTTCATCATTAAATACTTTCACACTCCAACAAATAGTCCTCCTTATGCTACCACCATTATTTCTGAGAGAGTCAGACAAATTATTACCATTCTCTCTTGTATTTTAAGGTACACCACAGATGAACATGTGGATGAGGTTGTCCTGGGTTTCCTTTCTATCTTTTTCCCAGGAAAATATCCTGCTATAATATATAACTATGCTCAATTCCTAGTAGACAAAATGCATGAACAATTCATCAGAATACCAAATGAGAGAGTTTTCAAGTACTCTTAAGTTTTATTTCACGTGTTCCTGTACTATCATTCAGACAAGTTTACAATAAACATTTAGAAGTTAGACACCAAATGCAATCCAAGATCAGTCATCTGTTGGACACCATTGATCCAAGAATACTCCACTCTTTTTTCCTATAAAGACTTCATTGATTCGTTTGTACATCCTGTTATAAACATGACAACCAGTAGCTATTAGCCCAGGACCAGTCAAGAAATTAAAAGGGTTTTACAATTGGTAAAGAACAGTAAAGTGGGAGATTGGTATTTATACCAACACCACACAGACATAAGGATATATGGATGCCAACTAGCTCCCTACAAATTGCCCAAATACCTCCCAATGAGGTTATTTGCATTAGAGTACTTTAGGCAGATTATAAACTCTGATGAAGTTAACTTTCTGGTAGCAAAGAAGAAGGCTCAATTCAAAATGAAAAGTCAATTGTGCCCCTTTATTTGTAATAATAGGGAAGTTGGACCAGAGGTAGATAAGATTCTATAACAGATGAAATTGAAAAACAATTTTATGTTGCAATATGACCCCCATGGAGTCATAAATAAACTTAGACTCAAAGTCAAATTGGGTCCTTTCACACATCATCCCAGGCTAGACATTGAGAGATTTTCCAACCAGTCTGAATGGTTGGAAAACACTTTGATAGACATGGAAAATACTATAGTAGATGTGGAAAATACATTGATAGATGTGGAAAAGTAGATTGATACTAGTTCCTTTCTTTAGGTTCCAAACCTAGGAGAGTAGATGAATATTCCTCCTCTTTTACATACTCTAGCAAATGAAGACAGACATGTAAAAAGAACTAGGGTAGAAGGTTCTAGTTTTTGAGAATAATACTGAGAGGGGGGGTGAATTAGTATTATCAGGATAATTATTCTTTTTCAAAACAATTGATATACGCTACTTCAATTTAATAAACCTGCGTATGTACGCGATTATGCAGAAGGAAACCCACGTATACAGAACATGCTTTTACTTTACTTAATCTTTCGGATGATGATTGTTAGTCAGTGATGCAGAATCAAATAACAGTATCCACAGACAGTAAAACAGAGCAGAAAGACAATCAGACACAAGAACACAAGATATAAGGTGGAAACCCAATGTGGGTGAAAACCACCTGCTGCAATTCATCTCTATCTTCCTTTTAAATAGAAAACTTCTTTTACAATGTACTGGTGCAGTCTTTTTACCAGTACGCAGGCTGCAACCTGCAGAGAGCTACAACTCTCTCTCGTTCTCAAGTTTCTCCTGGAAGGGAGCAACAACCCCCTCTAGCTTTTGCACTAGCCAAGATACTAGTACGTAGGTGCTGGCCTA
>APFE030575077.1:0-11508 GCA_000404065.3 Pinus taeda
AAAAAAAAAAAAAAATATAACCCAGTCATGCAAGCTCGACTTCGAAGTTACCAATAATGTGGTTGAATATGAAGCTTTCCTTTTAGATTGCAATTAGTCAAAAGCTTGAAAGTTCAGAGCTTAAGTGTTTTTACTGATTCAAAACTTATTGTGAAACAAGTGAGAACTATTTTCCAGACTAAGCATCCTAGACTTAGGTCATATAGAAATGAAGTTTGTGATTCATAATATTCATGCAGATGCCTTAGTTGTTTCTTCTAGTTCATTTAAAATTCCTAATCAGACCAATGTACTCTATCAAATACAAGTCAAATACAAACCATCCATCCCAGGTAATCTAAAACACTGGCAGATATTTGAAGATGATGAACATTTGAAATATTTTCTGTAGGTTATAGAATATTTTTCAGTTCTACAAATTGATGAAGATAGAATAGAAATAGATGAAAATGCAAATGAAAAGGATACTTCAAATTTCAATTCAAAAATTGCTGATCATGACATTATTCAATTGTCTAACAATTTTATTTCCAAAGGCCTCATTCCTTTAGAAAATTGTTTGATCAAAATGATGTCTTCAGAAACCCTCGGTCCATTTCTTCACAAGATGATATAGAATAATTTAATATTGGAACAAATGATGATATTAAAAAAATCAAAATTTGTGCATCTCTAGATCCTGATATCAAAGCTCAATATCTTAAGTTACTTCAAAATTATAAGGACATTTTTGCATTAACCTATGTTGATCTAAAAACCTATGATACTTCATTAATACAACACAAGATTCCTTTAAACCTAGAAGCAGTCCCTTATTAACATAAACTTAGGAGGATCAATCCAACTCTTCTACCAACTGTAGAAAAGGAAATTAAGAAAATTCTAGATGCCCAAACCATTCTCCCTCTTAGATACTCTAATTGGGTTGCAAATTTAGTTCCTGTTAGAAGAAGAATGGAGAAATAAGACTTTGTGTGGACTTTATAAATTTGAACAAAGCATCATTAAAAGGTAACTATCCTTTGCCCAAAATGGATCAGTTACTTCAAATTGTTTCAGGAGCACACAAACTTTCTATGCTTGATGGTTTTTTAGGCTATAATCATGTAAATGTCGATTCGGAAGACAGAGAGAAGACAACCTTTACTACACCCTAGGGTACATTCATGTATGCTAGAATGCCATTTGGCTTAACTAATGCTGGAGAAACATTTTAGAGAGATGTGGATATAGCTTTTGCAGGTCAGGTAAATAAATTTGTGGTCATTTATCTTGATGACATAACTTTTTTTTCTAAATCCGATCAAAAACATCTAAAGCACTTGATATACGTTTTTGACAGGTGTAGAAAATTCAGAATATCACTGAATCCTAAAAAGTTTATGTTTGTTGTCAAAGAAGGAAAAGGGTTGGGCCATATAATTTCAGAAAAACGAGTAGTCATTGATACCAAGCGTGTGTCTGCCACTGAAACATTGACCTTACCTAGAAACAAGAAGGAGTTTCAAGCTTTTCTAGGCAAGATTATTTTTTAAAGCAGATTCATCCCAAATTATGTTGAGATTGTAAAAGATATAACTGACATGCTCCAAAAGGATCACGAAGTTAAATGGATTATCTCTTCCAAGCATGCTTTTGATCAAATCAAGAAAGCTCTCTCTAAAGCTCCCACCTTGGCCAGCCCTGATTACACTAAACCATTCAGTATCTTTTCCTTTGCCTCGGAAACAACCCTTGTTGTTGTTCTACTACAAAAGAATGAAGATTCGCATAACCGACCCATAGTCTTTTTCAGTAAGGCTATGAGAAATGCCAAGCTTAAGTATGACATAATCGAGAAGCAAGCTTATGCCCTTATTCAAGCCCTAAAATCATTCAGGATGTATGTCCTACATTCTCCTATTACAACTTATGTTCCTAACAATGTTGTGAAAATTGTTTTGACTCAACTAGACACTGATGAAAAGAGAGGTAGATGGATCACTCAAATACTGGAGTTTGATCTAACTATCAAAACTACAAAGCTATTAAAAGGCCAAGGATTAGATAAGCTTCTAGATGAATCCAATTGTAAAATGCTCGAAATCAATTCTGTTTTAGAGATACAAGGGAAGAATCCACAAGAACCTTCTCAAACTTTAGAGAAGAAAAATACAAAAGAACCTTTTGTCCTTGCAGAAGAGGAGAATCCACAAGAACCTTCCCTTCATCCTGAAGAAAAGAATCCACAAGAACCTTTACCTTTAGATCAAATCAGCCCTTTACACATTGATGAAAAATTTATGTCGTCAGATTGGTACCAAGATATTGTAAATTTCTTGATCCATTTTGAATGTCCAGCATATCTCCAAAAGCCAGTGTAAAACTCTCAAACTGAAAGAAGTCAAGTACTGTATCATAAATGCAAAGTAGTACTAGAAAGATCCACTGAATATTTTGTTATTATGTTTGACAGAATCAGAAACTGAATGATCATTGACCAGTTTCATACAGGATTTTGTCGAGGACATTTTGCTTGGAGAGCAACATCATATAAGATATTAAGGGGAGGATTTTATTGGCCAAAATTGTTCTTACAAGTAAGAGCAAAGGTCAGAGGTTGTGTTCCTTGTCAAATGTTTGTTGGTAAGCAAAAATTAGAAACTCTTCCACTGGTTCCATCAATAGTCTCAGAACCTTTTAGCCAATGGGCATTAGATTTTATTGGAGAGATTCATCCCACTTCGAGTAATCAGCATAGATGGATCCTTACTGCAATAGATTACTTCACTAAATGGGTGGAATCAATTCCAGTGAAAAATGCTACTGATTCAATAGCAATCAAATTTATTGAAGAGAACATCTTATCTAGATGTGGTTGCCCAACTCAAATTGTCACCGATAATGCAACATCCTTTTCTAGTGTTAAAATGATTGAGTTTTGCCAGAAATATTAGATTTTATTACATCATTCAACTCCATATTACCTATAAGGTAATGGCCTTGCTAAATATTCAATTAAAAGTCTGGTAAAAGTAATCAAAAACACTCTAGTAGATCATAAAAAGAGTTGGGACTCTCATTTAATTTATGCATTATGGGCAAACATAATTTCTCCAAAGAGATCTGCTGGTAAATCTCCTTTCCAATTAGTTTATGGGAAATATTCAAGCTTCCCTACCAATCTGGCCTTCCCTCTTTTAAAATTCCTGTAGGATTCAACAGATGAACCTGATGATTTTTCAAGAAGAATAAATCAGATTATTGAACTATATGAAAACAGAGATGAAGTTCAATACAAATTGAAAAAGTATCAGAGTAAGATGAAGAGCCTGTTTGACATAAGAGCCAGGGAAAGGGAATTCAAGGAAGGTGACCTAGTTCTAAGATGGGATTCCAAGAGAGAAGAAAAGGGAAAACATGGCAAGTTTGATAACCTATGGGTTGGACCTTTAGCAATTGTTGAACTGAAGGGAAGCAACACTTTTGTACTACAAAATCTTGAGGGGCTATATTTCACTTACCCTATAAATGAAAGGTTTCTCAAACATTACCTTCAGTACTGAGAAGTTCAAGTAGATTTCATTACTACCATTGTAAAAATTTTGGTTTCTTTTACTTTTCAAGCTGTTGGTGTGATTTTTTACAGTAAAAGACTCCATATCCCGAGGAGAAGGCACATGGATCTGCAAGTCCTCTGCATTCTAGAGGAGAAAGCAGTCCCTAGTTGGACCCAATGTTGTATCATTTTTTATTTTGATAAGTTAGAATTAATTAGTCAAAAAATGAAAATATTTTTCAAAAAAAATGTTAAGCTAGGATATGGACAAAAAGAATATTGAATAAAAAATGTTAGGAAATATCTTGATAACGTGTCCATATCAAAGAAAATGTTAGGATAGATGCCTTAAAAAATGAAGGCAAAAATAAAATGTTAGGTTAGAGAGAAAAGCAAAAAAAAAAAAACTCTGAAAGTGTGCAAGTCCAAGTGGCACTACTTTTACTTTATTATGCAAAATAATGGTTGTGTGTAGCTTATCATAAATGCCACAACCCATGACAATAAAATAGTTAAATTTTGATTAGTTCATGCTTTAAATTTCATGTTTATAGTTAGAGAATAAAGATCTAGCCAAACTGTTTAATTTTGGCAGATCAGTAGTTAGGTAGAGAATAATAAGGAGCTCATTAGTTTAATCTGAGGCTTTGGATGTAATAAGGTTAGAATTAGATAGTTTGGTTTTCAAAATAAAAAGGAAAGAAAAGGGTATGCTAGCATAAATGCACCCAATTAAGTGAAGAGAAAATGTTAGGGTAATTAAATGGGTAGGTAGAAGAAAAGTTGCAGAATTACATTTACCATGCTTGATTATGTGTTTCAGTGTGCAGGAGCAGTTATGAAAGTGAAAAGGTGTTCACAAGTTGATTTAGTTAACTTCCCTTCATTCATTTCATTCCCCACTACATACTCACTAATTTCTTTATTTTCCCTCATTTCATGTTAAAAAACACTTTTCCCTAGTGTGAAACCCATTTCCATTTGAAAAATCACTTTCCCCTTGTAATTTCCCTAAAAACCCATAAAAAACCCTTTACCCTAAGTATATATTCCCCCCTTCACTTTAATTAAACTCCACCAATATACCCGTTTAACTCGTATCCATTATGTTTTAACCTTGATCCCACTCCATTAACCCATCGCGATATTTTTAACCCACTTTATTCATTAAAATAATTAACAAATCCTTTGTAATTATTCCCTGGGCTCGCTAATCTCTGCGCCTGCTCCCTCCATGCATCTCGACCGCGCAATAGTCGTCTGATCACCTGCTCCCAAATCTAACGATCCACATCCATATCGTGTGCTCCTGATCTTCGACCTTCACCCACCCGAGAGCACGCGAAACTAGTGGTTTTTCTTGGGCCCCTTATGGTTACATGTCATTCCCACGTTAACTCATGTGCCCTCAAGAAAATACCACCCCACGGCCAAAAGTGGTGCGATGAGCCTCTAAAACTACTCCCCGCATACGACAAAACCATCCACTGTTCACTTTGAGCCAAATTTTAAAAAAGTTAACCATTTTCTTGTTTAAATGTGAAAACACTTGTATTCACTTCTTTTGCTCATTTTTTCAGTAAAACCTGTATAACCCTCCTACGCCACCCTAAGCCTCTACAACCGATTTAACCACCGTTTACCTCCCGAAAATGCTCCAGACTCCATCCACAGACCTTTCAACTCAAATGCAGCCATTGTGGCCCTCCCTGTCAACCTATGTTTTTCTTAATAGTTGTTGTATTTTGCAAATGATTAGCAAAAAACCAGGAGATTGGATAAACAATTTTGACATTAGTTAAAAACCTGTTTACTCCAAGATTTTCATGTTATCTATTCAAAAGGCTTGATTTATCAAAATTTTGTGGACAAACAGAAGATCAAGTTTAAACCAGAGACAGAGCAAAAGAAGTCATTTACACAGTAAATGTTAAAATAGAAAATTTAAACAGTTAAAAGATAAAACAGAGGAGGCAGATAGAACATGCAGATGAAAGACAAAATGGTTAAAGTGTATCAGATGAAAGGTCATAAGTAAATATGACATCCAATGTGAAGATCAAATAGACAAGTAGCTTAAAGGGAAAAATATCAAAGACCAAAGTCAACAGAACCTAAATAACAGGGACAATAAGCAAGCAATTCAGTAGTTGTCTCTATCTTTTTGCATGAATTTATTTCCTTTTCCTAGAATAAATCCTTAAACAGTTTAGGATATTTTCTTAGTTATACTATTGCATAAATAACTCTCTTCTCGAGAGGTTCATGGTTCAAACATTGAAACAAGTTCAACATTTAACCAAGTTCATTCTTCGCCATTGAACCAGGTTTACCATTGAAAGAGAGTTCACTCTTGAAGAAGCATTTGTAAAGCTTTGATGTACTAGATTTTCTAGACCCTTAATACAAAGGCAGAGGATTCTAAATTCAGTTTTACACAGTTTTTGTTTCCTGTAAGTTTTTCCAGTAACACATGTTTTCCTTCATATTCTTATGTCTTACAGAGATACCTAGGTAGGAATAATTGTGTCTCAAATTATTCCTATAAGCTTCTGAAGTGATAATCATTAAAGAGAATGGATTAATGAACTGTCTGTTTAATTAATTCCCTCTAAATCAATAAATCATCAACATCTTGTTGTAAGCATAAGCATATTCTCTTGAACCTTCTGAACATCGGTAATAGGTTTTCATACTTATGATTATTTAATTATCTATCTGAGAATTGTGATAATCATATTACTTTTTGTTTTCTGCTCACCACTATTCAAACTTTATCCCTGTGTGAAGTTTTATAGAAACCCTCTACTTTGGGATTAACATTATTCAAAAGGTTAGGCATTACAGTGTTACATTTGTTTTATTTATTAGTCTTGCAAACTAAAACAAAAACCCCAAAAAAATTATTTTAGATGCTCTGGCATTGATAGCTGACCACTATTATCTCAAAGGTACAACAGTAGGGTTTCACAACCATGTAGCTGGTGGGCCTTACCTCTTCCCACCCCACTTCTAATTGGTCCACGAGAGACATTTCCTTTTCATTCCATACCATATCACCCTGTCACATTATCGCAGTGATTCCTTCGGTTACGCATTTTACTTAACCTGAGTGGGTCCCACCAAATGATGTCATCCCGACGCTCTCTTTGGTTATTTGTCAGGGCTCCTCCACAGGGCTTGCATGGATAGCAGTGTCACTACTTAATCAATGGTGGAGTATTTGAGTTGACATTCTTGTCCACAATATCATACCTATGTCACCTCGCCCATTTCCTCCTGGCGCTTTTCTTAGCCACTCCCCTCGCACCTTTGGGTGGGGACCACCTGCCGAACCTGGTAGGTGGGCACATCTTGCGCCAATAATGTCACATCGTGCGTACGTCGAGGCCCTTCTAAACCAACCCCATATGCTCCCCTTTAAGCCAATGATTAGTTTGGTGTGTCAGCCAACTCATCTCAGTTGATCCCACTACTAAGCAAAGCAGACCTTTGGGGTGCCTGTTCTAGGCCATGTCATCCTCATTCATCTAATCATGTGAAGGGAAATCCAGCCATTCCAATAATAAGCTTCCATGGCTAGGGCTATGCCTAGATGAATGATAGGGTTAATCGATTGCCTTTATGAGTATAAGCCTCTGCCTCCATTTCCGTGGAACTTTCTTGCATTAAAATTTCTATAATGGCCAGACCAAAGGCCACTCTTCGAACCCTAAGCGTCTTGCTTGGCCTTAGCCTCCACGGTCGCCAATAGAACTTGTCTTTCCTCTGCATTAATAATCTTCCATCGATCCATTTGACCATAGATTGACTAGGGTGGTTCTATCGATGCCAAACCCTACTCAATCATTCATTAATGGTAATGGTGGCTTACTAAAGCGCTTTACCCCACTTGAGCTTGTACTAAAACCTCTCAAACGAGTTCCTAGTCCTTAGACTTTCCCCATATCGAGACAGGGAATTCCAGGAATGTCGACGCCAGAAGTTTGTTGGTCTCTTACTACTAGGGTCTTGCAGTGCACTCCTAAAGGGGCTTCACCTCCCCTACCATATGTCAAGGGCTTCTTGCTCTGAAGCAAGCCTGCAAGGGGGTCTATGGCACCACTCAGGGTTTTCCAAGGCATTTGGCTATTGGAAGGGACATATAGTCCTCAACATTAGAGCCCCTGGGGAAAGAATGGAGACTGTTGAAAATCCATGGTTGAGAGGCCTCTATGTAGAGAGTAAAGGGTATGTTTTTAGAAGAAGAAGTCAGGGAAAATTTAGGGGCAAAATTCACAAATGGCTATTTTTTGGATACTTTTCTGAAAATAAAATAAAAGATAAATAAAATAATAAATAAAAAAATAAAATAAATAAATATTAAAATAAATTAAAAAATGAAAAAAAATAAAATAAAATAATAAAATTCGCCATTCGTTAAAAATTCACACTGTTTTTTTTACATATATATGATTAAATGGATGATATTCGCAAAAATTTTACCGATTTTAATAGTAAATTATATGTTTTTTTTATTGAATATTCGCATACATTCTATACATAGGAATTTTTGAAACTAAAATAGTTGCCTACAATACTATATATAGGAAAAATATTAAATCCTTAAAAAATACCCTGAAGGAAGTCCTCTTCAAAATTAACACATACCATATCACTATAATGCGACTTACGACCAACATATGTATACAAACCCTGGCAACTAGGCATCTCCAATGTAATTGTTTTTCATTAATGAAAGAGATTCTTGTGTTAAATACTATCATCGTTTAGTTCAGATTTTATCATGTAAATCGATTAAAAAACCTGTGTTATTTATATACAATGTTAGTATGCAATGTGTATCAATAGATTTTAGTTTTATGCGGTGTGTATATTTTTCAACATTCCTAAACCCACAATCTATTAATCCTACATTAGAATACAATTGTAGTTCCTTAACTGGAATTACAAAACAATGTGATGAAACACTATGCATTACAAAAATGCTAAAAGCCAAAACCTTGTGTTGAAACCCATTAAAACCGAATGCAAAAAGTTGCCCAAATATTTTGTTGGAAGTAGATAGGGAAGGCTATTGTACCCCCTGTGAGTATCCCACTGCATCCAATACATATGAGTTGTGTGTGGGACTAATCATGCAAATAATATAACACATACACAATAAATCTCAAAAAACATTATAACTTATAGTCTTAATATTAAAAGGAATACACCTTATCCTACCCTCATAAAAGTGATATTCTCCCCCACTGAGTGCATGACCATGGTTAGGTACTTAATGTATAAGAACAAAATTAAAACAACATGGATGACAAGATGCTTCTTAAAATCACTTTCGAATAACCACTAATGGCTAATGCAGGATTGACATCAAGACATCTAGTCTTGGCTTAATCAATGGGGATACAAGAAATTTTCACCCTACAAGATACATGCGATATTAAAAATATTATTACATCTAAATTTAAATAGACTGAAGAGTTATAAAAGGAGAAAAAATTAAAATATACTACAAAGAGGTGGTCAACCATAATCTAAAACATTAAAAGTATCTTTCAGTACCAACTAGCACAAAGAAGAAAATCAACACTACTAAAATATGAATGGACTCTAATGATCTACATAGAAAAATTGGGCATTGGAAAATTCAGAAAACACCATGAGATGCAAGAATCTCTCATCTTTGTGACACTAAGAGGGTTGGAGGAAAAAGACACTTCCTCTTAAAATGTCCTACATACACCCAAATTAGAAATCAATTTAAAATATCTATTATGTCACTCACCTTCCCAGTATTAAAAATCATATCATGATCTATGCAATTTTTACCTTTTTTAATGTTGGATGGAGCAATTATGAGCTTAATGAACAACAATTATAATCGTTATCAATTTAAATATGAAAATTATGTGAAAAGTTATGTGTCATAATATTAATTCGAAAATTATATAAATGGAAAATTACATTTGTATGTATTAAAATGTATATATATATATATAGATATATTATAATATATATATATATATATAATATAAATTAATAACTTAAATTTAATATTGAATGTAAGTACACATCAAAAAATAATAAAAAATATTCATTAAAATATACTCTATTAAATTAAAAAACTTCATAAGAGCTTTAATGTGTTTTAAAATTTATTATAGGGTATAAGTGTCCAATGAATTTTATCAAAAATATTTAAATATTAAAAATAAATTAAATAAAAATAAATAAATCACTACTTATGTAGAAATATGTACACATATATGTAACAACGTTATAGATCTAGATTATGCCCTAAAATTGCTTCTATTTGGCTAAGAGCCCAATCTTCCTCGAACACAAGGAAACATGTTACCGATCCAAGAACCAGAGGCATCTAGAACGGGTGGAACCATGCTCCCTTATGGACCACCAACCAAGTTAATATAGGTGGCATGGTTTTCCTTGAACAACAATGATGAGCCAACCTACGTTTGTTGATAATAGTGAGTAATAGTTGTTCCCAATGTTGGTTTGACAACTGAATTATGATAGGTTTTCTTACTATTTTAAAAATATATGTAAAAACATTAAAATAATTAGATTATCCTAAATCTATTTAACCAAGACCTTGATCTATTAAGTATTGAGACCTGTCAAATTCTTAATAAGCAACATAAAATTAAATGATTATGGATTAAAAGTTATATTCTTCACAATGCGTGATAGATCCCACTTAAGTTGAATCTAATATATATGAGGGCAACTATCATTAATATGCATTGAGACCAAAAATGGTTTATCTAACTTTAATAAGGTAAATTTTAATTGAAAATCTTTGGAATTTTCTTTCTATGCTTCAAAAACTTTAAGCAAAAGTGTTTCAAGATGGTCATAGTGTTATTGAATTAAAAGATTTAAAAATTGAAAGTGTAACATTATTTTGAAGTTTAGATTTAACCTAAGTAAAATATTACCTGAAATTATTTAAAATTTTGTTGGTATGTTTAAATACATCAATAAAAATATTTCAATGTCACCTTAGATTTGCATAGTTAAAAAGTTAAAAAAGTTGAAAGCATGTCAAATATTTTCAAATTTAGATTTAAGCTAAGGTTTTGAGGATTAAGCTCATGAGAATTTGTTCTTATTTTAACAATATGTATATCTCTAACTCTTTATGGCACCGGAATTTTTAATATTATCCTTTAGTCTGCAAAATGATCTCTTCCTTTATACTTCCATGGTGTAACCAAGATAATGCCTCCTTATACCATCCCACTTAAGTCAAAGGTGGTTGTGGCAAGACTTTGAAGTTATTTTAGAAAGCCTCATGTTGTCCATGTCATTTAACTTTTTATGATACATTAAATACATAGTCATAGCCATGTTGTCAATGAGGAGATGATTTGCTTCCATGAAGAAAGTAGAATAAAATGTTTCTTTTAATTTGGAAATTAATTTATTTTTAATATGGTATATCGTTTTCCAAAACATCTTTGATATCCATAATAATTTTTTGAAACACTAATAATCTTATTCTGAAGGCCGTAATTTTAGTTGAACTTGTGCTATGAATTCCAAAATATATTTGAAATTCCTCAAGATATTGTTAGTTGTTATATACCTAAGTATTATATATGATTTTTGATAATGACCTCAATTATTTTCTTTTGACGTCAGTTTTAGATAAGCATAGATAGACATAATACTATATAAGAAAGTGTTGGGAGATCATTCAGATCATCTTGATCGTTTCGAGTGTTTCTAAGTTTTGAGTCTGAGACAATAAGCTTTGTATTCTCTTGCTTTTATTAATATTGAAGCCTACTGGGCCGCCTGTCTGAGGACAGTTCCTGTAATCCAAAAGAGGCTTGAACTGTAAGGCGCTGGAGTGAAGACCCTTGGAGAGAGGTCGTGTCGCGCATGATCGCCTGAGGATTGGATATCTGTGTTCAGAAGTGCTGTTTGGAAAGCGACGATCT
>APFE030575093.1:0-10240 GCA_000404065.3 Pinus taeda
ATACATGACTCTTTCACTGGATGGCTGCGACCATACCTGAGTCTATTCATCGATCCTAACTAGATGGCTGCGTCCATACTACAGATCTTGATCGTTATATACTCTGTCAATGGATGGCTGCATCCATGCCACATATATCATGTATTTGAACTATCATACTGTATCTCTCAATGCAGATTCTCAGCGGTAGCTAGATATGGTCTTGTAAAGCACTTCACCTCTCTCTCTCTCTCTCGAGGCTCATGCTTTAGGGGGCATCTGTTACGCAGTAATTTGTCACCGTTGGTCACCGTCCTTGTTACCCCTGTTTTCGCACACTGGAGGACACATTTATGGACCTGTGACCAGTGACACAACTTAAAAACACTTGCATTGGAATCTCCTAAGTATGAACTTCAAAGTACCTGAAGACACCTTTTACAGATTAGCCATAAAAAGTGCCCTTTTCCCATTAGCGCGGGTCCACAGTGTCTTACCCATGCCAATGGCTCAGTTCCTCCAAAGAGGGCGCGTCCATGGACGCTCTGTCATAGAGCAAAGCCTGCGCCACCCAAATTTGGTCATGATTTTTGGCCAGCGCGCACTGAAGTGTTTTTTCCTCCATTGCTCATGCAGTTCTCTGAGGAAAAATCCCATGAAAGTGGTCGAGTGTCATCTTTTCTATCCATGACAACCCAGCTCAATGGCTATTCTAGGACAATGCCAAATCTTCAGAAGGTTTCCCAATACAACGCATATTTCCTCCTCCTCCATCTCTAAATGACTGTCACCCTGCATTGAACCAGCTAGTTTTGCAGCTTTGAGTTTTGGAGAGATTTTGCTAGAGCTAAGGTGAGCTAAGTTTATAGTGAGAATTGAGAGCCATAGAGGAGTTATGCTGCCGAAATATTGAGAGGGAAGAGGTTGCTTTGCAAGGCGCATGTAGTTGCTTGCCCAGTCAAAAGAGGATCTGACGTCAGAACTTGGTTGTATTCTCTTTTGTTTTATCAATAATAATGAACGACTATCATTATGGTTCCACTCATCTGTCTTTCGATGATATCTGAGTTATGTCTTTTCTGACCAACATATAATTGCATGTACTGGATTTTACGCTTGTGGTTGTATTGTTCTTTGCTTGTGCAGGTGTCTGTTTACGTGGAGCGTAAGGATTGTGACCAGCCAAAGCTAAAAGACGGGAGCGGCGTTTCTTCTACAACAAATAGCATTGGACTTCAGGTAGATCATTCTGATCAATATTTCTATTTATGCAATTAGGAACCTGCGTGTAGCGTGTATGATCGTTGCTAGACCCGAGTTGGGCTAGTGGGATCACCTATGTCCACAGAGGGGATTTACTAGTTCAACAAGGATTGCTTGGTGTTTGAAAACCACTAGGACTAGCAGAAGCAGAGGATATGATGCTGATATGAAAAGGAGTACTTGGGATTTGCAAACCAGTGACAAATGTACTCCAATTGGGAAGGGGTAAACCAGCTTTAGATTTAAGAAAGACTTCAAAAGGATCAAGTTCTTTACTTTATCTAAGTCGTCCATTTCTAACAATAATTCAGAAGTAACTACTTCCCAAAATTCTTCTTTATCCTTTTGTGATACTAAGGATGAAGATTCAATTCCCCTTTTTTGCAAATCTAAATTAATTCCAATGAGTTCTTCTTCATTTTCTGATCTAAACAACACCTCATGAATTTTGTCATCAACTATTTTGTCCTTAGGACTTCTTGAAAATTTAGAGAGAAAAGATTTTGAATAAGATGGACTACCTGGTGTTTCAGTAATTCTTTGTCTACTCCTTGAAAGAGTGTTTGGATTGTCCACAGGAGTAGGTGGAATTGGGTCAAGATTGCTCCATGTATATCTCCCTCTCGAAGTGACCTTTTAAACTTTTTGAAAATGTATGGAGTCACCAAGGTAGATTGCATCCTTGAAAAGGTTTCTCAGCTCCTGCTACCTTTAGAAGTTCAGCTTCCTGATTTCAGGAATGAATAATCTTCAAGCTCTTGGCAGACGCACAAAAATGTTATAAAATAATCAACCCTTGATAGGCTGCTAATCAGGTAGACCTTGAGCAATTTTTTCAAACCTACTTTTGGCTGAGACTTAGCCTCCTCAACCTGAGAGGGCTCTCTCACTAGATTAAAGATTTCGATAAGGAATAAGATGGCTAACTCTATGAAACAATTGAAGAAGTGTAAATGGTTGAAACATAATTAGTAAACATTCATTGGGCTTATGGAGTCAAAAATGTTTTAGTATGACAATAATGTTAGCTTTACATGGAATTCAGGGCATCTAGAATTCAATACATGGATAATACATCAAAAACATATAGGAAAAAACAGTTTTTAAATGTATGAAGGAAGTTAGAGCATAATCAGTGATTTCTAAGTAATAACACATTCATACCATTGTAAATAATGAGAAGAGGACAGTACAAGACATTCTGAACATTGAATTCCTTCTAATTCCTGAGAAGTAAAGCCAAATATTGTATTACTTAAAACAAAGTATTACACAAAGCACAATACAAGAGTTTCTCTGAAAATTTCCAGCCCTTGATAAATTACATTTTCCCCCATATATAGAGTTCATTACATGACTAGATTCGTCCTCCAGCATGAGGGGAATTTGAATTCTTCCTACTATGACACCTATTGACACTTAAAACTAACTATTTAATGTAACTGACTATTAACTGGCAATTCTAGAGACCTAAAACAATTAGGAGTGTAACTCCTCATTATGTTGGTAGTAGCATTTATTACAATTCAAACTCATTCTCTAACAAGTGGCCTTCTTCAATTTAGCTTTGGTGGTGGCTTTAAACTCCTTGCTGACCCTTGATGCCTCATCCTTTTACTGTTCCTGGAAATTAGGAAGTTGTTCCTATTTTTCTGCTTTTGGTCTCCAAAAGGATCTTCGAAGTCTATTATCCTTGTTGTTCTTCTTAATTACATAAAAGTGCATTGGATTATCTTGTTTCCCATATGATGTAGACCTTGCCCATATACATGTGGTAAGACAAAGACTTCTTTAATGCTGCCTAAAGCATCATGAACAATACTAGCAACGAAATAATGACCACTCTCATAACATAGAGCTTAGAGTTCATAGATGTCCTTCCTTTACCTGTTTTGCCCTTGCTGCATGTTTACACCTTGTAAGTAATCCTTTTCAAGAACCCCTCTTCAAAAAGATTTACTTTTGTTTCTCAAAATTGGTCCACCAAATCATAATATGCAGCTACAGCAATTTCATAGCATGCTACGAAACTGTTGTGCATTAGGCATCACCTACAGTAGTTTCGTAGCGTGCTACAAAACTGCTGTGTAATTTCAAAAACATAGTTCAAGGAAAAAATTTAACTTCCTTGAGCTCTCTTTCCCTTGAAATGGCCTTTCCATATGCCATGAAGCTGTTCAAAATAAAATAAATAGACACCATTCTTCAAGGTAAACTTCAAAAGGTAATCTACATAAAAATTTAGGATTTAGCCTTACTTGCTATGTAGTTTTTCTTAGCTGAGGATGGCCTTTAGGCTAGTTTAGTTGTATCGTCAGATCTTCGATTTGCCTCTTCACAATTCTGATTCCAACTCTCAGTTTTGCATTGACCTTTCTGATGTATCTTGCTTCTTTTATTGCAGGGACTGTCCAGGTGAAGTATTGAACATGACAATTGACCACTTTGGGTATTGAAATTGCTTTATCTTCCCACAGAGCCTCCATTTTGTTAAAATAAGCTTCCTTGATTGCATGTTTCCTTGAGGTTTTTCTCAGTTTGGCAATTTCAAGATTTTCCAGATTGAGTTTCTTTTTTAACTCTTCAAAAATACATTGCTCTTGTTGAGTGATAGCTACCTTACCTCTCTCATTTTTATGCAACTATGATAATGTTTTTGATGAAACCACAGGTCCTTAATGAAAATTTTCTACCTCCCCTATTTCACTTGCTTCTGGTAGCGCCTTTTGTATCTCTGTTGAGCGCCTTGTCACAGGTCTTCTTGGCTTAAAAAAAAATTCAAAAGTCTGATCATCAAATTTGAGCTTTTTAGAGGTTTTGTCTTTACCTACTTCTATTAATTTTGTTCGAACCAGAGGAGATTCTTCAATGTCAATAGGTTGAAGCAAATCATTCAAACTTCCTTTTGAAACTGGGCTTCCCTCAATAACCACTATCTTACCTTTTTCTCAAGCTAGCTAGCTCTTGGTTACTCTTCTTTGGACCGTTTCACCTATGGATTGCTCTTGTACACCCTCTTTGATCTGACCTTTCCTTTTTTGTGATTATTGGGGTGTGTCTTCGATTATTGGTGGTCTTATGGGCTCCTTTAGCTATTTCCCAGCTTTCAATTTCTTGAATCTCCTTGATCTTGTTTCTTCATGATGACTAACTGCTGGTGACGAAATCTTCGTAGCCTGAGGGCTGAGACTAGTTTCATTCTTGAAGGCAGACATAAACAAGAAAATGGACCGCCCCCTATCTATTTTTTGGAGCTCATGCAAAACAATCAATTTTACTAACCCATTATGAAACAATGAGGTCTCACAGGCTTCCTTCCTCAACTGAACCTTGTCACACATTTTGCCTAGGCTACGAAAGAAATAGAAAGGCAAATCCAAAGATATCTTTCTAGTGAAATGAAGAAGAAGCTTGAAGTGGTAGGAATACACCTTGTGATACCTCCCCTCACAGGTGAGGTACCTTTGTATGCAGGTACATAAATTGGCATATGAATCTTTGACAAAGCTCCTGGGCACTGACTTGTTTAAGTATGAATTAATGAACTCTGGCTTCAAGAATTCCTTGCAAGGAGTCATATCAAACTTGAAATTTTTAAACAACCTCTCCTATCCCCTTGGAATATTAGTTACTATAGATATGACGTCTAGAGAGATTGGTAATTCAAACACTCCAACCTTCGAATTCAATCCTGTGAAATTTAAAGCAAATTCTTTGGTGACTTGGATGTGACCTCCTTGAAGTTTTTCACAAAATCTCCAATAGCCAACCTATTTGAAGGCTTGTTCAACTTCATTATTCTTTAGGATAACATCTAAGCCTTCAGGGTCATTGTGTCTTACACCTGCCTGACCTATGACCTTTCCTTTCTGTAAACACCTCCATGGAATTCCTACAAAATGAAGATTGAAAAAGCTTGCGCCATCTTAATCTTGATCATTGCCTCGCTTGGAATGGATAAGAAAAGCTGCCTCGTTTTAACTTCAAATAATTCTGATTGAACTCTTGTCAATTTGTTTCTCATGCATGAAACCAAACATAATCATAACTAAAAATACTTGGCTCCTTTTTTGAAATTTGAAACTTGAGCGTACCAAGACACCTAACGAACCTAATGATGAGAATGAGTGGTTGAATGTGATAGGCAAGGTGTATGGACTGAAAATTGATGATGTAAGATTAATGGATTCTGATAGATTTAACTGTTGTATGAGATTTGACACGGGTCTGCATGAATCCCCTAATTCATAGCGCAACCAGTGCAAATTCTGGATTTTACGCTATGAAAACTCCTAGACAGGGTTTTGTGCTACAAAAAATCCTAGATAGTTTCATAGCACATGAGAACCTTGAAACAAGTTTGACACAAGGGATTTATGTGTGAAGTGGGACCAGTGATAGGCAAGAACAGAGTGTTGACCCTATTGGACCATACCAACAAGACTCTCTTCTAGATCTTAGACTCTAAAACAACCATGGAAAGACTAGACCAAGACTAACATCAATCATTTGGAATCAAACTAATGCTCAGAATTTAGAAATTTTTTCTTAAGTGATAATAGAGCCATCCAAGTTCAAGACAACACCCAACTAGGTTTACAAGACAAAGATACTGTAGAAGGCATATCATCCCTTGTTCATCTTTGAATGCCACTTATATAGCCAAGAGAGCCCAAAGACCTTCCCGCAGAGTTGGGTGATTGTGTTGGATCCACTCAAGAGAAAAGGAAGACCTTGCAACTAGTCAGAGATGTTGTCTCTCAGGTTGAAGGAACAGGTAATAGAAGGTCAAAATCCACCCATCAGTCAATAAGTGAAGATATACATGTCTGCTAACATACTAGATGTAGTCTACACCCATCAGTAGTTCCCAGGCTTTGGTTGGGCATGGACACCTTCATAAACCTTTGTGCACACTTATCGGAAGTTGTTCTTTGAATGCAGCTTCCATGGAGTTATCATATTTTTATCAGACCACTTCGTCACCCCAATATACAAGATGATATTTGAGCAGGATCCACCTTGCATATCGCAAGCATCGATGGAGGCATTAATCGACATAGTAGATTAGTACACCTCACCCCTTGACACCTTCATACTGATGTACAACATGGATAAGGCTTTCCATGTTTTACCAAAGTTTTCCATGGACAAGCTCGACATGCAAGAGCTAGATTTCATAGGAAGATGAAGGAACGGTGGTCCACTCTTCCTTTGCGGATCGGGTTGTATGAGCTCTGAAATCTCAAGCATGTTAAGGTGGAGACAGAGGAATTCAAAATATTTAACTTTGGCACTAGAAGTTTTAATCTGTATGACCCACATTTCGTAGTGACAGACCAATGTACGAGAGTGAAACATCCTTGGATCCATGGGCATGTCATTGGCCCGAGGAAGACCCATGGAGATACTATTATCACTTCTCAAGGCTCAATGACTCGATCAGAGTAAATGTAGAGGGGTTAGCAAAGTAGAAGGAAACAACATCTCAAAGAGTAGCATCATCAACATCAACAGAGGGTAGCAGAACTATTCGTGACAAAGGCAAGAGGAAGGTTGATGACAACGTAGAGGTAGAGAAAAGCTGCAAGTTCAAAGTGGATCCACTCGTGTTGAAAGCAACTTTGGAGATTGAGGCTGAGAGGCGACAACGTGAGAAGAGGATCATGCAAAGGCAAAGAGAGAAATAGAGGATGGAGGAAACAAAAAAGGAGTTGCAGGAGTTGAAGCAACAACTTAGAGAAAAACGAGAGCTGAGGAGGAGTGTGAACGAAGCACAATAGGAATAGGTACAGTAGGAGGCAAAACATACAAAAATTTATGAAGTTGCACCCATACAGGTTATAGACTCATCTGAGCAACTGGAACAAATCAGACAGGGTGAGAAGTCATAGGAGAAGGACCTTACTTAAGAGATTGAATAGATGCTAGAGCAGATGGATACATATATGGTTTAGCCAGAGTGAAATCAAGATATTAACCTCATGCCTCAAGAACAAGGGTTCACCCCACCAGCTTCACTAGATCTGAAAGCAGAGGAAGTTCCAAGCAATCAAGGAGACACATAAATCCTTGAAGATAATTTGGAAGTGGAGATGCACAACATATCTTTCAACGAGTCACAACACAGAGTTGTGAAATTGCACAGACTACCTACTCCAGATGTCCATGTATCTCCTATGTAGTTTGAAGGACGAGTGATCGTATACGATGTGCATATACATCCAGTCGCATTGGCCAATGTTACCAAAACATATGTCGAAGCCACAAGCTCGAGCGTTAGATTCTTGATAGCTGATAATGAGTGCATGGCTAAGGAGTTAGAAGCAGCCAAGCAGGGAGGATTTTAGGTGATAGCATCTTCCAAAGTAGAGTTCAGGAGAGCGATCCTAGATGAAGTATCTTCTCTCAAGACAGTCATGCAAAAGTTGTACTCCATATTTATCACAATGCATAATTCAGTTGTCCATCTCAATGCTTGGTAGCAGCGCTATGCTAGGAGAGCATGCATTTTGTTAGATATGCACACTGATGTCTATCACATGCAAACATGGACAATGAGGTACAATGGAGACCCATTACACTTTCCAAATATGGTGAAGCCAATGCCAGTAGAGTTGAAGGCAGGAATCTAGAGTGAGATCTGGAACTACGAGGAACTCCTGCAACTCATCACTAGTGTGCAAGCTTCACATGCATGGGTGTTCAAGAGAATGGATGTCATTTTGCACATGCATGCGATCCCATCCATTGGCACACTCACTGAGGAAAATTCAAAGAACCAAGTCCGACTGGAGCTGGACATGTACTTTGATCATTTGATGCATGTAGCCATCAATGTAGACTTGGAGATCAATGCAGACACAATGCATTAGTATGTTGTTGGTCCGAATGCACTCAATACTATGATGCACATGTTATTAGACGAGTTGGAAAGAGGTTCCAAATGAGTGTACCTAGATGCAATCGAGGAAAGAATTTAGTTTCAGAAGGATGTCACCATAGAGCACGCAGACACCATAACAAACTACCAGGCTTGGCATCAGTTCGTCACCATCGATCATCGCGAGGATGTCGAAGATTTGGTCTTCCCACCAGTGTGTGAGTCTCACTGATGTCTTGCATGGCTTACTCAAGGCTACTTTTGTCTCACATGGGCACACGTGCATATTGAAATGTAAACATCTTGTAATAGTGAAAGAACAAGTGTTGATAGTAGAATGTAACAATCATGTAGTAGCTGAAGAGTCATGAGGGTAGGTGAAGAGTCACAAAGGGGAATGTCAAGGGTCATCCCACCCTTTGATATTTATAGAACCTCATAACTCATTGTAGAGGCTTTTGGGAGCCAAGCTTCCTATAGGTGTAACTTAGAGAAAGATTGGAGTGTATTGTAACGAGCCTTGACTTCTCCATAGTGCAAAGCTAGTACATCCCTTTGGAGGAGTAGGAGGTAGTGACTGTAATGTTCCGCTATCAGGCCTAGTGGAAGTCATGGTTGTATGTATGATTGGATCTTTCTCTCTTTTAATATAACAAAGATAACATGTTTCATGCATATGTTATTATTGTAGTTCGACTATCCTGGTTACTTTAATGATGTATATAGTTATTATTTATGCATGTATGTATGGTTTATTCCATATGTGCTTATATTGGTGACCATACTGGGGAGAAAAAATTTATCGTTTGCTCATTGACGTGTTATTTCATAAGTCTTAGACGGAGTCTGAAGATACGCCAGGTAGCCTTCGAACACGCTCTTGTTTTACATCAGCGTTAGTAGATAAACGCTGCTTCAGTCGATCTCCGTGAGCTTGTGAAATTAGCGCTTCATTGGCAATTTCACCCCAGTACATGTATCAAGTTCAGATCTGATTTTTGATGGTGGACACCGATCAAACACTTGACAGGCTGAAATCATTCACCTGGCGACTCTAAATCAATTTTGAGATCAGATCCAAAGACTCCACTGGAGGATGATCCCGACCAGCAGAAACATGAAAGGACAACATGGACAGATCAGGTATTCAAGTTGGAATTGCATCCAAGACATTTTGTTCTTTATCATAAATTATTTCTTCTCTTTTCCTAAGAATGTAAAGAAGGCTTTGCAATGTATATTGTATTTGAGAAAAGATCCTCGGCCTGCAGTTGATTCTTTCCCTTTGAAGGTCGTGAATTCCAAAGATTTGCATGCCTTTGAGCTTGATCAAGATCCTTTTTCTGAATTTTGTGATAACCATCTTCAAATTGATGAGTCTCAAGAGACCAAGACTGATTCTATACCCATTGTACATACCCCTACACCTTGTAAAATTCCCGATCGGTATAGACCTCTTGTTTTACCTTTTGTTCTTCATGCTTTCCCCAAAAATTATGATCTATAATTGCCGAGGTTTGATGGTGAATGTAAGAAAGTCAACGCTAAGAAACATGTGCAGAATGTTGAGAATTTTCTAGATCTTTTTGAAGTTGATGATGAAGATGTTAGTATTAGGCTTTTTGCTCTTTCTTTGCAAGCTAAAGTGAAGAGTTGGTTCAAAGCCCTGCCTGATGCGAGCATCTCAGATTTCCAGCAGTTTGTCAAAGTTTTTCTCGACAGGTGGATGATCGGGCAGAATCTTTTCTTGATTGTAGAAGAGTATAACAATCTGAAAAGATTGCCAGGGGAGACAGTACAACAATTTTCAGCCAGATTTAACCAAGTTTATTATTCAATCCCAGTTGATATAAGGCCTACCCCTAGGTCGGCTCTCTTGCACTATCTGGGTGCCTTTGATCCGGAGATGGAGTTTCAGCTGCGAGAAAGGGATATTGCAACACTTCATGAGATGCAAAACAGTGCAGTAAATGTAGAGGCTCATCTGCTGATCCGAAGGGCAAGGATGAAGGAAGAAGAGATGAAAGATATAGATCTGGCCGAATCAACATCTCTAGAGATAAAGCTTGACAGTTTGGTAAGTGTAGTAGAAAAGATGATGGACAAGATCAACGC
>APFE030575096.1:13886-50255 GCA_000404065.3 Pinus taeda
TCCAATCAAAGACATTTCGAATTCTTTCTGCATCACCAAGGCAAAGCTTTGACTCATAGCTTCTTCATTGCTTCCAAAGATAATATCATCTACATACACAACAAGTATTAGCAATTTGTCATTTTCAATTTTTATATAAAGATTGCTATCTGCTGATCCTTTTGAAAAACCTTGTTGATGAAGGTATTTGTCCAAATGGTAGTACCAAGCCCTTGGAGCCTGTTTAAGACCATAGAGAGCCTTTTTCAGTCTCCATAAAAGATTTGGATCATTCCCAATAATGAAACCAACTGGCTGCTCCATGTATACTTCTTCTTCTAAATCTCCATTCAGAAAGGCTGATTTCACGTCCATTTGAAATACTTTGAATTTCTGAAAGCTTGAGAGAGAAAGGAACATTTGTATGGCCTCAAGTCTAGCAACGGGAGCAAAAGTTATTTCAAAGTCTATTCCTTCTTGTCGAGCATACCCTTTACAGACAAGTCTGGCCTTGTTTCTAATTACTTCCCCATTTTCATTTAACTTATTTTTGAAGATCCATTTTGTCCCTATGACATTCTTATCTTTTGGTCTAGGAACCAATTCCCAAGTGTTGTTTTTTTTAGGCTGATCAAGTTCGCCATCCATTGCCTTGACCCAACATTCATCTTTGCATGCCTCTTTTACATTTTGTGGCTCAGTGGAGGAGAGTAATGCCAAATAGCTTGAGGCTTCTGCAATTGTACTTCTTGTTTGTACACCTGCTTCTTTCTGTCCCAAAATCTGAGATTCTGGATGATTCTTATGAACGTACCTGGATGGAGTCTTCTCTTTTATCCTTATTTGTTCCTCTGGCGCCTCTTGAGGTTCTTCTTCATTATCAGTCTGATTTGAAGGGTAGTCTTCATCCTCTTCAATATTTTCATAATTTACTTGCCTAGGAATGTATCCTTTTTCATCAACCACTACATCAATGCTGTCAACAATTCTTCCAAGTCTTTTATTGTAACACTTATATGGCTTGTTGTGGGGAGAATAACCAAGGAGAATGCCTTCATCTACTCTAGGTTCAAGTTTGCCAAGTTGTTCATCATTGTTCTTAATATACCATTTGCTTCCAAAAATTTTGAAATGCTTTACCGAAGGAGTCTCACCATACCAGAGCTCATGAGGAGTTTGAGTGTTGTTCACTCGGACATTTATTTTGTTGAGAATAACAACCGCAGCAAATGCAGCTTCACCCCAGAAGGTTGTGGGAGTTCCAGATTCATCAAGCATAGCACGAGCCATTTGTTGGACCGTTTCGTTCATCGTTTCCACAACTCCATTTTGCTGAGGAGTCCTAGCTGTAGAGGATTCCCTTCTTATTCCCTGTTCTTCACAGAAATCGAAAAATTCATTTGAGGTAAACTCTCCACCTCCGTCGGACCTGAGGCACTTAATTTTGTGATCTCATTCGTTTTCGGCCAAGGCTTTGAAGGATTTGAATTTTTCGAATGCTTCGTCTTTGTGCTTCATAAGTCCTAACCAAATCATCCCAGAGAAGTCGTCAATGAATAATATAAACTATTCCTCTCCTAGAGGTGACCTTGTCCTAAATGGACCACATACATCTGTATGGACTAGTTCGAGAGGCCTGCTAGCTGATCCTTCCTTCTGAGGGAAGTTAGTTCTGGTTTTCTTACCAAACTGACATGATTTTCATATGGTGTTGTCTCGAATTTTGATATCTGGAAGACCACGAATTGCCTGGTATTTGCATGCTTTCCTTATTTGTGAAAAGCTTAGATGCCCTAACCTCCAGTGCCATAACTAGTGTTCATCATCCTTGCTCAAATATCATTGTTGTTGTCCTTCCTCAAATATGTATAAATTATTTGGAGTTCTTCTACCTTTGATCACTGTTTTTCCTGTATCAAGATCATGAACACTACATCCATTTGATCTAAATATTACCTCGGTTCCTTGATCACACATGTGACTGACACTCAATAGATTATGCTTCAAGCCATCAACATACAAAACATTTCCAGCTTTGACCTTTTCTTTCAACTGAGCAGTGCCTTTTCCTTTTATGGCTGCAGGGGTATCATTTCCAAAAGAAACTTTATCATTTCCAAAAGAAACTTTCTTTCCTTTTTCTAAAGAAGTATATGATTCAAGTTTTTCTTTATCACCTGTCATATGCTTCGAACATCCACTGTCGATGTACCATAGATTTTCCTATCCTTCTGCATAAAAATTTATCCCACATCTTTCTGGTTGTGGTTCCTTTATTCTCCATGTTCTGGTGCTTGAGGTTTGTTCCTTTGTTTGTTGAAACCTGCTCCTTTTTTCAAAATCTTCATGACCGAAGTTATTACAATTAGAACATTCAATTTCATTTTCAAGTGCCGAAAAGTTGTTATAGGTCCTTTTCGTAATCCCAGCCATACTTCTTTGTTTTTGAACTTCTCTAGTCATGATTGTCTTATAGGCAACACATTGAGTTTCTTTGTGACCAAAGTTATGGCAAGAGAAACATTGGCCATTGAATAAACTTCTGCGATTATCAAATCTACCAACCAAATGATTGTAGTTTCGATTGTCATCCATTCTTGAAGCAAATTGAGAAGTTTTTACCTGTGGCTGGTTGTAGCTTTTGTTCACCCTTAAGATGGATTTCCCCTTGTCATGCGGAAAGAGTTATTTTTGCGGACAAATCTAACCTCCCTAGAAGCTTAAGACTTTCTAGTGACAAACAAGACAATTAAGAGCAATCCTTCTCTAAACATGCATTATCATACGAGAAACCAAGTGTTTTAGATCCTACCTGTAGTCCAACGCTGTTGTAGTAGTCTAGCCTCGTCGATCCAGATGAGCTTCTCCTTCACTTCGAAACCTGCATTCACTAACAATCAAACGATTACATAGCACCTGAATATCCCATAAAATAAAACATATTCAACATATAGACCAAGGAGTATATGAAACAACTCATTAATAACAAATTGTTGAGGAGAATGGACTTATTTGTATTAATAGGAAACAAAAGAAACCATTACAACCTGAGCCTTGGTGTTGTGCAAGTTCCTCCCAGGGTCCAGCAAGAGTTTTCCTCTACTTTGACAAGCTCACCCCCTTCCAAATGAAACAAGAAAGGATGGTAATCTCTCCTCACAAGCTTCTACAATCCTAATTCCAGCAGCATTTACCCTTTGGAATGTTCAGCTTTCAACCTCCGCTCCTCTGGCCTAATGCCTGTATTTATAGTGTTCTAGAGGAAGTTAATCAGGTCCAATATCAATGGGATACTCCCCTCTTTTGGATGGGGTAGCTCCTCTCTTGATGGGATAAGTTCCTCTTTCATAGGGATGCATGAACCATTTGGAGGCGCTCAATACACGTCAAACAATCTTCTAGAATGCTCTAGAAATGACCACAAGTAATTTTTTTCAGATGAAACTCGTGCCTTTTGACCTTTACAGGGGTACGCACCCAACCCTTGACATACAGAGCGTACAAGTACGCAGGTATAATGAACTTGGAGTGCGTACACGCAAGTAAGGTGGAGAGAACCTGCGTACCCAGAGATAAACATGATTTTTAAAGACTTTCTCTCTTTCTTGAAGTTTGATATGGAGAGCAGAGGTATAAGGCTTGCCAAGGAGGATAGTATGACTGTTGATGGAGCCATACTAACTGCAGATAGTCATGGTGACAAATTTCAGTGTAACAAAGGCCAAAGAAGGAATTGCTAGATGAGTCAGGAGAAATACTTCTTTCCCATAAACTAAATTAAAGGGAGAAGTGCCAATGGAAGCCTTTTGGTATTCGGTGTGCCCACAAAGCATACATCAAAGAATTGTGCCAATTTCTATGATTCTGATCGATGGTTCATTTAATGATTCTGATTAAGTCTGTATTCGTTGATTTAGTCAACCCATTCCCTTGTGGGTAATAATCGATAGAGAATTTAAGCTTAAAACCTCTTTTAAGTGCAAATTCAATCATAGTACTACTAGAAAAATATGATGCATTATAAAACATTAAAGCAGAGGGTAAACCAAACCTGGTGATTATGAATTGATCTATGAAATCAATGATGTGTTCAGCATTAGCTGTCTTGAGAGGAACTACTTCTACCCATTTAGTAAAATAATCTGTAGCTGTAAGGATATACCTATGTTGTTTAGAAAAGTGAAGTACAATCTCACCTATTATATCCAATCCCCACTGATTAAAAGGTTGATCGATATTGATTGGTTGCAAAGGAAATGATGGTTTGTTTTGTCTCTTAGGAGCAGTTTGACAAATTTGACATTTCCTTACATAACTATGTGCATATTTAAATAATGTAGGCCAATAGTATCATGTGCATAAAATTTTATGTGCTATAGCATCTCCCACATAATGTCCACCTGCTGGTCCATCATGGAGTCCCTGCAACACCTTTTCAACTTTAGTTTTCTCAAGACATCGAAGGAGAACAGAATATTAATTCATCTTAAAGAGTACGTCATTTACGAGTTGATATTGCTTAGCCTTCAATCTTAGAGCTCTTTTCTTTGTATAATCCAAATTTGAAGGAGCATATCCGTTCTTTAGATAAAATATGATATCAGCATGTCTCGATTCAATATCGTTTAGGCTTACCTCATACATTTGTACCTCTTGATTTGGAGATGATATTTTAGAAATAAGTGATGCTCCAGTCAACATCTTGCAAAAGCTTTGTCCTTTTACAATATTTGTTGGTCTAATCTCAGTGTCATATTCTTGTAGGGCAGTAATCCAATTTTCTCTTTTTTCACCCACATCTTTCTATACTAAGAGATTTCTTACTGCTAGAAACGACACTATGATCTTTGTATGGGTTTTAAGAATAAAGGATCTAAAATATTTGATCACTTTGAAAATAGCATAAGCTTGTTTCTCAACGTCAAAATAATTTAATTCAGCCCCTTGCAGATTTGAACTAAAAAAGGCAATTGGAGCTTCCGCCTTGTCTTGATTGTCTTGAGTGAGTATCGCAACATATGATTTATCAGAGGCAAATGTATACAAAATAAAAGGATCGAAAAAATTTCGAGTCGCTAAGGATGGGGCATTAATAATCACTTGGTTGATCAGATTGAACGCTTCATATTCCTCTTGGCCCCATTTGAAGAGTGAATTCTTTTTTATCATTGTTTGTAATGGTGACACAATCCTCGAGAAATCTAGAACAAATATTTTGACAAAATTAATGTGGCCAAGGAAGGATTGCATGGCTTTCTTATTATGTGGTAAGGATATTTTGGAAATCTCCCTAATTCTATCAAGATCAATATAGATTCCATATTTTGACAATATAAATCCAAGAATTTTTCCTTTACTTAATGCAAAAAAGGACTTTTTTGGGTTAAGTGAAATCCCATAGCTTTGGCAATGTTGGAAGATCTCTTTTAAGTCTCTAAGGTGATTACCGTGTTTTTTAGAATATACTGTTATGTCATCCAAGTAAATCACCATTGATTTTTTTACTAATCCCTTAAATGTGATGTTCATGGCCCTTTGAAATGTAGCGCCAACGTTAATTAGACTAAATGACATCTTTTGATATGCGTAAGTACCCCATTTGGTTCTGAACGTGGTTTTTAGCTGATTGTCAGGATGGACCAAAACCTGGTTATAGCTAGAGAAACCATCTAAAAAGGACATTAATTCTGATCCTGCAACGGCTTGCAATATTTGTTCCATGGGAGGCAGGGGAAAATTATCCTTTTGGTAGGCTTTGTTAAGATTTCGAAAGTCAATACAAATTCTAATATCTCTGTTTTTCTTTCTGATGGGAACCATATTGGAAATCCATCTAGAGTGTCGGACGAGAAAAATAATTTTGGCTTTCAATAATTTATTGAGCTCTGATTTAATCTGACTTTCCAGATTAGGATGGATCTTCCTCAGCTTTTGTTGGATGGGTTTTTCATCAGCTATCATTGGGATAGTATGCTGAATAATTGAAGTGTTGTAAGTCTTAAGTTCATCATAGTTCCAGGCAATGACACTTTTGTACTCTTTTAGGAGACAAACATAGGCTAATTTTTCTTCTGGGGCTAGGCCAAGACCTAGCTTGATATTCTGTGGCTTGGTATCCATTCCTAGATTTACTAATTCATAGTATAGAGTTGAACTCTGAAGTTTTGAATAGGTAGATCTCTTAAATCGGTCTTTCAAATCATATAAATCTTCAAACTTGACTACAGATTTTGGTATAGAATTATTAATGCTTTCTTGATGTAACTGTTTGTCATGTTGGTCCTCATCAATTATCTGATTAGTATAAGATCCTTTCGATGTCAAGAAACTTACAATATCAGGATCATCATTGAAAATTCTCCAATTTGTAACATTATCAGGGACAGAGGGCCTAAAGATCAATTCGATTGGGAATATGTCTAGGCTATAGTCTTCTGAGGGGATGAGCTTGGAGGCTACATTAGCTAGGAGGTCAGCACTAGCATTTTGGAGTCTGGGAATAGGTGAAATATTAAATGCTATAAAATGTTCAGTTAGATCTTGCACTAAAGATTAATAATGTTTCAAATGAACTGATAGACAATGTATAGTATTTCGTACCTGTCTAATAACAATCTCAGAGTCTCCGAAGACTTGTAGATACTTGATGTCTAATCTGATTGCCTTTTACAGTCCTTGGACTAGAGCTTCATATTCTGCAGTGTTGTTTGTGCAATCGAACTCGAGTTTACATGTTAGCATAGTTTTGTTTCCCTCTTGACTAACTAATACACATCCTTCTCCTGCTCCATCGTTAGACTTGGAGCCTTCAAAAAATAATTTCCAAAATAAAGATTTATTTACATGACTATCTATAAAATTAATATATTTAGAATTATCTGTTTGAGAAAATTTTTCTACTTGAGAGAAAACAGAATGTTCTAAGTAAGGCGAAGTATGAGCATTGAAATTTCCTAAGAAAGAGTCAACATAATAGTTGCCAATTATATTGTTGTTGTATGCTATAGGTTCATTTTCTCCTTCCAATTCTGTCACTATGTATTTTTGGTGTCTTTCTCGCTCAACCTTTATCTGATTCGGTTTACCATTGTAAGGAAGCCACATATGTGACCAGTCGGTCGCAAAGTATCCATGAAGCTTTTCAAACCAATCCCTACTAAGAATTAAGCCATAAAATTCGGGAATGTTTGAAACTAAAATATCAATGACTTGACATACCTTTGGATTAGATTATAGTCTTATGGTAACTTGATTTAGCTCACGGATTACTTCAACTTGCGATTGGTCCAGCTGAACTATGCGTACTGCAGATTTTTGTGGTTGGACGTTTAACTTTGCACATATCGTTTTAGGCAAAATATTAGATGAGGCTCCTGAATCTACCAAATGATTATGCAAGTTTTTATTGAAAATTTCGTAAGTAAGAAGGAATGGAGGAGTATGGGATTTTGACCTACCTTCGATAAAAGCAATATCATTCGGATCAACTTTATTTGCCGTATTAGTTGAAGGTCTTCCCATCTCATGAGAAGCTTGCGATATTATAGTGGCAGGAAGAGGTGCAACTGGGATTACATGTAACTCTTTCAAAAGTAGCTTCTGTTGATGATTCAATTTGCTCAATTCATGAAAAGTAATGTTATCCATAGTCTTTTTCATATCTTCAACGATATTATACTCCATCTCATCAGAAACAATCAGTGTTTTAGATGGAGTTGAGGGATCGGATTGGACTGGGCTTGTTTGAGTCACTTTTGGTGATGACTTCTTACCTGCGACTTTATCCTTAGATGTTGAGCTTGTGCTCTTCTGTTTAGGACTAGGTTGTGGAGGATCGAGTTGATTTCTACTTCTGGTACTAACTGGTAATACCTCTTGATCCTCTTCGTCTAGAAGAATGAAGTCCCACATTCCCTGTACTTGTACAACTTCATCTTCATTGGTAGGTTTCTCGTTAGAAACTTCCTCTTCCTCTTCTTCTGATTCTGCATTTGTTATAGAATTAGGTGGCTTTGAATCAGTTGAAGGATTTTTCCTATAAGACCTGTAGGGATTTTTTGAAGAAGTCTCTACTCCTTGTTTCTTAATGTCAACCATTTCGTTAGACATGGTTTTTAAGATTTTTTGTGATCCTTCTAAATCAAATGGGTCTTTTGGATGTTTTTTCTTAGGATCATCTCTAAAATTAACCTTCTTAGATTTTCTTTCATCGACAATGTTTTTCTTTTCTAAAGCTAAGATACGTTTCTCTACCGTTATCAATTCCTTCATGTTTTCAGCTAACGTCTCCTTGGCAGCCCTGTCAACAAAAATAGCTATGTTCGATGGTAAAGAAGCTATGTACCATTCACTTCGAACTTCTTCGCTAGGCTTAGAAGCAGTCGGAATTTTATTCAAAAGCTTGTTGAAACGCGAGTTAAAATCTTTGATAGGTTCTCTTGATTCAACCTTTAGATTTAATAGATCATTGATCAGTGTTGCTGTAGATCTGTCATCGCCGAACTTAGTCAAAAATTGTTCTTGGAAAATGTCCCAACTAGTGATGGATCCTGATGGTAATGAAAAATACCAGGATCTGGCTGCTCCTTGTAATGTATAATGAAAGAGTCGGACAACAACATCTTCATTAGTAACACCATTTAAATTTATTGATAACATAAAGTTGTTAATGTGTTCTTCTGCTAGCATGCCTGCTTCAGGATTAAACCTAGGCAACCATTTTTCAGGATGGGCCAGTAACTGACTCAAGGGGTTAGGCATTAAGACTACCCCTAGGTTATTCCATGGAGTTTGGGCCATCGTTGAATTACTAACAGAGGAAAGTGTGGACGAAGTTCCTTGTGGAAGGAATGAGGATGTTAAAATTCTAGTACTCTGATGGACAACAACTTGAAGTGGAGGGGTGGATGGTTGACTTTGCAATGGAGAAGTTGGAATAGATGTTGATGATGAAAGAGTCTCACTATCAGATCCTTGAGGTGATTTCCTTGCTCTTTTCCTTTTAGGTAGAGGTAATTCAGTTGGTTCAATACCAAACTTTTCACTCTACAATCTGGTTAAAGGATGAGAAGGATTGTATTGCGAAGTCACACTACGTTGAGATATTTTAGACTTTTGAGGTGATATGGAGAATTGTTTAAGTTTATGAATCAAAGATTCAACTTCAGGAGGTTTGATAGAAGATTTGTATGAAACGTTTGGGTTAGTGGCAGTTGTTTTTCTTTTCTCAACTTCTCGCTTAGGATTTAAAGATTTGGAATGCGAAATAATAACTCAAACATTCAAGCTTTAATATATAAATAACTCAGCATAAAATATTACTTTGACACATAAGCATAAATCATTAAGAGATTAAATTACCATTGATAACAAGTTCTACTCATGAGCTTCAACAATATAGATTTATCCCTTCTTAATTCGACATCTACTAAGAGTACAAAATTGCATTTCAGTAGCAGAATTTAAACACAGATATCAATAAATCTCATTCCATTCATTCATCAAAACCTCCTTTGAGGGTGCAAAAGTGGATGTTCTTGCCCTGCGAAAACAGAATCGGCAAGTGCTAGCGCTATCTTATCGACATAGTTTGTGAGGCATTTGAGAGTCATGCATTGACTGTGCAGTTTAACCAAGTAATGCCAGTAAGTATCTCAGTTTAACTTGGTTAACATCTTGATAGACTCTGCCTTTTCCTAAGCTTTTTGTCTCTATCCCATCTGCAATTACTGTGTGGGGGCTTTCCTTCTCGAGGGGTTTCGCCCAGCAATGCACGATTAGCTAATGGCACATTGGAAACTCCTTCCTTTTTCTGATCTGTGCTTCCTAGGTGCCACTTTTGCCTCCTTCAAGGTTTCGACAAGGCTTGGTTAGCATGCTTTGCCCTTTTTCAATGGTTCTTCCCTTACTGACCAGTTTTTTGGTGAATTTTGCCAACTTTTCGTTTTCTTTGGTGAACTTCTCCATGAAATGCTTGTTGTAGGTTGCTTGTGGCTCTGGTGGATGATACATAAGCCTTAAATCTTGTGCAGTGAATGACCCAATGAGGTCTTGGCCTCGAGTCTTGAATTGTCTGTCTGTTATATTAACACTTTCTAGTACCCACTTGACCATGTCCGTGTATGGAAGAATCTTCAGTCTTGCCGCTATCTTGTGCAAGAATGAACATGCAAGTTTAGTAATTGACGCCTTAGACAACCTGCGTGAGTCTGTTGTTGGTTTAACCTCCATAACCCTGGGATTTTCTTCTACGAGTAAATTGTACATGCCTTCCCAAGTAGTTATGCCAACATCTTTGTTACAGGTGGTGTCTGTGTATAAGGCCGTCATTTCTTTGTCTTCTCCAACTGGAGCTTTTCCCTTTTTTCCCATTACATTCTACACACTACTACGTATATTACTCTTCTTCCTGCTCCTGCAAATTTACAGGCAAGGAAAGAATAATGGTAAAAGGTAAGGTGACGGGAAAGCTCTTAATGCTGAAATGATATATCACCCTACGTGAAATAACCTTTTGATCAGATCTAAATCTTATCTCATAAATGACCACCAACTAACCATTAAATTGACATTAATGTCCATAACTTGGTATCGGATTACGAGAAATGCTTTATTCAACGATGAGCCCTACAGATCTGTGATAAAGCGATTTTGTGATTTGCTTCGCAATATCACAGATCACAATATTGCAGATTGCAATATCGCTAATCCATTTTTTAACAATCATTCATTACCTTATGATTCTGTGAGATGCGATTTGCGATATGCCTTATCGCATATCACCAAATCGGGATGTTTTACCTTAGGTGATACTTGTGGCGTATAAAATCTGCGATGCACGATAGATTTTCAAGGTGCGTGATCTCGCATCGCGTTTTTGCAATTTTAGATAGCTTTTTATATGATATTCCCCATTACCCTTTCTCATGCGATGTTTTATTGTTAAGAGAATGATTTTATTTGCAACTTACCATAAAACTTAGTTTTTTTGGGTTTTACGAGTGTTTTCCTATGTTTATGATGGCATGTTTTATTCAAAGGGAAATATAAGTGCTAGTTTTTATTTTTTAGAAGGGTCCCCATTTATTTAGCTTTATTTCTAGAACTAAATAAAAAGGGGGGTTGTTGCTGGCCACAACAGGACCCAACCAAGATAAAATTTATGCTATATGGGCTAGCCCCAACCACTCTAACAGGGCTTTGCATATTTTTGGGTCTTTATAATTTATATCGCAGGTTCATGTTGGGGTTCTCTCATATCGCTTGGCCTTTGATTCAAGTGACGAAGGGCGAAACGGAAGAAAATTTATTTTGGTCTAAATCCCAACAGAAGGAATTTTTTGAGTTTAAGGATCACCTCTTCTCTTCACCAATGCTCACATTACCAGACTTGCAACAATAATTTGAAATTGAGACAGATACCTCCTACTATGTTATTGGTTCAGTTCTTACCTAGTGGTTAGTGTGTGTTATATTGTTTCGACGAATAGCCGCACATGTAGGGGGGTCACAGGGGGGGAGGCAACCCTCTTATAGAGGGTTTTGAGGGGGGCGGTAGCCCCTTTCTATGTGGTCCATTGCAGTGCCCAGGGAAAAATAAACTAGACCCTATATTAGGTGGGCAGACCTACCTATGATTTTGTGCATGGTTTTCATAGATGGTTTTGGTCATGGTGGTTTTCTGCCCATGGTATTTTGTAGAACCAGTTAAAGGAACTGCGATTATGTTCTAATCTAGGGTTAATGGATTGGGGTTTATGGATGCCTCGACATGTATATATATGTATTGTAACATTGAAAGGAATATATTGAAAAATCAATCTAGTACTCCCAGTTTTGGGATCAAGGGGAAAATCTCTGCGTATATATGTTTTATGCTCTTGCCATTGTTTATTTTCTATTTTTAGAATTTGTATGTAGGTAATTTATGTAATGTGTTAAAACTTACACCCAACAGGGGCATCCAATGGCATATCACAGTGAGACACTTTCAAATACAACCTGAAATTATCCCACTTATGAAAAAGAGATGTATTCTATTGTGCAGGTCTATTGATAATGCAAGCATTACATTCTGAAGAAGGAAATGGTCATTCACATAGACCACCAACCCTTGCAGTTCACACGGACACAAGGGAATTTGCAGAACGATCGCCATCAGAAATGGTCCACATATCTACAACAGTTCCATTTGAACATCAAGTACAAGAAGGGAAGCACCAATAATGTTGCAGATTGTCTCAACCGACCACTAGTTATAGTGGTGACCACTATGCTTGACTCTTGTGGACACGAGCGTTCAGGGTGGCCACATCTTTACAAGAGCGATCTATAATTCAACAACACATACCAAATGCTCATGGAAGGAAAGCAAGTTCCATATTTTCACCTTCAGGGCACACTGTTATTCCACATGGGATACCTTTTTGTTCCTACAAGCGAGCGTGTCAAGATGATTTGGGAGGCGCACTATAGTCGGGTCGTTGAACATTTTGGAGTAGAGAAAACAATGGCAATGTTGTAGAAGTATTTTTATTGGTCGAACCTTCATTAGGATGTTGGGAAGTACATCAGACCCTGCACTGCCTGTGCCATTTCCAAACCAACAATCAAGAAGAAAGGCTTATATACTCCTCTACCTACTCCTAGTCTGCCTTGGGAATCCATCTCCATGGATTACATTTCGAACCTTCCTTCTACTAATCATGGCAATAACTGTGTCTTTGTGGTCATCAATAGATTCTCTAAGATGGCCATTTTGGCAGCATGCAATAAGAGTATCACATTAGAAGCCATTGCTAAGCTCTTCTTTGAACAAGTGTGGGTACATTTTGGGATCCCACAATCCATTATCTCAGATCAGGATAGTGGGGTCCTTAGAACATTTTTGTTAAGCCTCTGTTTGATGTTGGATACCAAGCTCACAAATTCCACAACATTCCACCCCCAAATTGATTTAAAAAATAGAGGTCATCAACAAGATTATCGTGCCCATTTTTCACATTTACAAATTGAAGCATCCACACATATGGGATGAAATCCTCCCCTATGTCCAACATAGCTACAATAGAGCTCTCCATAGCTCAACTTTCCACAACCCCTTTCATGTGGGGTTGGGATTCCAGCCACTATATCCCAATGATGTGGCCATACCATTCGCAACTACTCAAGAAAATTCAGCACATGTCCAGTTTGAACTTGAATGGGCTAAGAGATTCATTGAGTGTATCCAACACATCCACCATCAGGTCTGTTATCACTTAAGAAGCAATTTCTAAATTGTTCACATCAGTTTGATTGTGAAGGTTAGGTGTTAGTCCAAGTTCAGTTTTTCCATGTTTAATGTAGTGTCTAAGTCTAAGGAGTCTTGGTGGTATGATTAAATAAAGGTCAATAATCCATTCTCATTCATCACTGGTCCCAAAAATTACATAGATTCCCTGTATTAAGTTTGTTTTAAGGTTATTATGTGTTACGAAACAAACTAGGTGTTTTTGTAGCGCAAACACAGTCTATGTGCTTTCGTAGCGCATAACCTAGATTTTACACTGGATACGCTATGAAATCGGAGATTCGTGTGGATCCGTAGAAAATCTTGCTCAGCTATCATATCTATCAAAATCTGTTATGTTTACATCATTAGTTGTCAGCTTATACACTTCACCTATCATGTCCAACCACTGATCCTCATCATTAGAGTCATTAGATGCCTTGGTACGGTCAGGTTACAAGTTTCAAGAAGAGCCAGGTATTTACAGTCATGATTTATGTTTTCGGTTCATGCATGAGGAGTAAATTGTTAAGTGTTCAATTTGAATTCCTTGAAGATCAAGCGAGCAAGTTTTCAAGCGAGGAAACTTTCAAGAGAGGCAGTGATCGAAGTTTAAAGATAGTGCCAGTCATTCAAATTTTCATTCCGCTGGAATTCCATGGAGGGGTCTATAGAAAGAAAGGAGCGCAGGTCAGGCAGGTGTTTGAGGAGCGAACCTGAAGGTTTAGACATTATCTTAAAGAACAAAGAAGTTGAATGCGCATTCAAGTAGGTTGGCTGTTGGAATTTTTGCGAGAAACTTCAAGGAGGTCATGCGCAAGTCACCAAGGAATTTGCCTTGAATTTCATAGGACTGAATTCGAAAGTTGGGGTGCTTGAATTGCCAATCTCGCCATAAGTTATATCTATAGTCACTGAGATTCCAAGGGGACAAGAAATATGGTTTAAAAATTTCAAATTTGATATGACCCCCTGCAAAGAATTTCTGAAGCCGGAGTTCATTGATTCAAATTTAAGCAAGTCTGTACCTAGGAATTTTGTCAAGGACTCATATGCCAATTTACTTACCTGCATACAGAGGTACTTTACCTGTGAGGGGAGGTATGATAAGGTGTATTCATATCACTTCAAGCTTCTGCTGCATTTCACAGGAAAGATATCTCTTGATTTACCTTTCTACTTGTTTTGTAGCCTCGGCAAAATGTGCGACAAGGTTTAGCTAAAGAAGGAAGCCCATGAGACCTCATTGTTTCACCACGGCTTAGTCAAGTTGATCGTGCATGAGCTCCAGAGAGTAGATAGGGACTGGTCCACGTTCATGTTTATGTCTAGCTTCAAAAATGAAACTGGCCTCAGCCCTCAAGCTGTGAAAAATTCTCCACCAGCATTTGGTCATCGTGCAAAAACAAGATCCAGGAGATTTGTAAAATTGAAGGCTAGGAAACAGGTAAAGGAGCCCACCAGAACAATGATAATCCAAGACACACCCCAACAGTCCAAGAAAGAGAAAATTTAGATCAAAGAAGGTGTACATGAATCATCTACAGTGAAGTAGTCTAGAGAAGAATGACCAGGAGCCAGTTAGCTAAAGAAAAAGGCAATACAGTGGTTACTAAGGAAAGCCCAGTTTCAAAGGGAAGTCTGAATGACTTACTGCAAGCTATTGATATTGAATAATCTCCCTTGGTTCGAGCAGATTTGATAGAATCAGGTAAAGACAAGACCAAAAAGATCAAAGCCTTGAAAAAGCTCAAGTTTGATGATCAGGTTGCTAAATTTGTCTTTAAGCCAAGAAGACCTGTGACGAGCCATTCAAAACAGGTACAAGAGATGCTGCTAGAAGTCAGTGAAACAGAGGAGATAGCAAAATCTCATGAAGGACCCCTGACTTCATCAAAAATATCATCTCAGCTGTATAAAAACAATAAAGGTAAGGCAGTTATCCCTCAAGAGGAATATAGCGTTGAAGAGTTAAAAAGAAGTTGAAATTAGCAAACCTTGAAATTGCTAAAATGAAGAAAGCCTCAAGGAAACATGCAATCAAGGAAGCTCATTTTAACAAATGGAGGCTCTGTGGGAAGACAAAACAATTCAAATACCCGACGTGGTAGACTGTCATGCTCAATACTACACCTGGTTAATACGAGACTAAGAGCTGGGATCAGAATTATGAAGAGGAAAATCGAGGACTTGAATATACAACTAAGCCAGCGGGAAGGATTTCCTTAGCTAAGGAAAATCACACAGGAAGTAAGGTTAAGTCTTAAATTTTGATGATTTACCGTTTTGAAGTTTTCCTTGAAGAATGGTGCCTCTGCATTCAATATTGAACAGCTTCAGGGCAGATGAAAGGGACATTTCAAGATAAAGAAGCTCAAGTCGGTCGAATTTGGTATTAATATGTGTTTTTTAAATTACACAGCAATTTCGTAGCACGCTACAAAATTGTTGTAGGTGATGCCTAATGCACAACAGTTTCGTAGAGCACGACAAAACTGCTGTAGCTACATGTCATAACTCGGTCGACCAATTTTGAGTGACCAAAGGGAATTTTTTTGAAAAGGAATTTCATAAAAGGATAATTTACAATATGCAAGAATCTAGCAAGGGCAAAACAAGCAGAGAAACTCTAAGCTTTTTGTTATACAAATGATCACAACTAGTATTTTCCATGACATTTCAAACAACTTTGAAGATGGTTTTGTCTTCACACAAGTATATGGGAAGGGTCTACAGCACATGGAGAACGTGGCACTCCAATACATTTTTGTGTAATCAAAGAAGAACAACATGGTTAATTGGTTTCGAATATCCTTGAGGAGACCAAAAGCAGAAAAACAGGGGCAGTTTCCTACTTTCCAGCAGCAATAAAGAGATAAGACATTAAGGGCCAGCAAGGAGCTTCAAACATCCACCAAAGCTAAACTGAAGGAGACCACTTGTCAGAGAACGAGTTTTGATTGTAATAAATACTATTACCAACATGATGTGGAGTTACACTCCTAATTTCCTTAGGTTTCTAGAACTTTCAATTGGCAGTAAGTTGCTTTTAATAGTTAGTTTAAAATGTTAATAGGTGTCATAATAAGAATAATTCGAGTTCCCCTCATGCTGGAGGAGGAATATCAAGTGTGTAAAGAGCTCTATATATAGCAAAACATCTGATGTACAAGAGGTTGGAAAATTATTCAGAAAAGTTCTCATATTCTGCTTTCTGTAAAGACTCTATTTTTTAGTAATATAGTATTAGCTTTGCTTCTCAGGAATCAAAAGGAATTCGATGTTATGAATGTCTTGTGTTGTCTCTATCCTATTATCTACAGTGTTATGAATGTGTGATTACTTAGAAATCACTAACAGTGCTCTAATTTCCTTCATACATTTGTAAACTGTGTTGGCCCTCTATGTGTTTGGTGTGTTCTACATATGTTGGATTCTGAATGCCATGACTTCTATGTAAAGCTAACCTTACTATCACTACTGAAGCATATCTAACTCCATAAGCCCAATGGATACTTTCTAATTGTGTTTCAACCTCTTATACTTGTTCATTTTGTTTCATAGAGTTAGCCATCTTATTCATTATCCAAATCTTTAATCTTGTGAGAGAGCCCTCTCAGGTTGGGGAGGCTAAGCTTCAGCCTAAAGTAGGTCTGAAAGAGTTACTTAAATTCTACCTGATCAGCAGCCAATCCGGGTCTAGTTTTGAGATAACAAGGTCCATGACATATTGGATAGAGTCAATGCCAAGTACAAGCAATGTCATTATCAGCATAGAGTGCCACATAACTTCCAGGCGGGCAAAAAAGTTCGGTTACATTTTCAAAAGGAGTGCCTCGTTGGGCCCCATTGCAATATTCGTCTGCTTTGATATGGGTCATACACCATCAATAAGGTTGTAGGGGATAATTCCTTCAAGATCAACATTACACCATTCCTTGGTCTGCACCTAGTATTCAATGTGGACTGACCGCGACCGTACTTTCCTCCATTGTTCGACATATCCGATGTTGTTGAGCAGCTGACACCAACAGAGCTCAACTTGAGTTCCTTCCAGCAGGCCACAACTGATAGGATCATGAAAAGACAGATCGAGAACACTCTCTAGTATAGGATCCAACTATATCAAGTTGTCAAAGTAGGCCAACTCCTTCACCAGGGCAAGTGGTTCACTAGGGACTAGGTTCAACAAAAATTTCATCACCTCATGGAGGCTGTGAACACAATGGGGACCATTGGTTCCTAATGGGGGAGGACTAATCCAGGTGGATATTAGTGGCCACCCGCCTATTCCACCTATACATCCATTTAGTTTCATCCATTTCCTTGATTATAACAACATTTACTATTTTTAGCAGTTTTTTGGGTCGTGAACTTCCGGAGTTTTTTTAACCCCTTAAATGGCATTTTTTGAGTTCCATAGTAGGCCCATAACAATAGGTAAGGGCCTATATAAAATCCTATATTACTTGGAGAGATATTTCCAATGAGGTATTGTATGCACAAAAGGAAGATCATATGACCAAGTTACAACCGCGAAAGTTGGTTTCCCAACTAACCCCAACGGGGCCCACAAAATCTTGGTGTTTCATCCCCTAGGGTTAAGGTTTTGATTGTTTAGGGTTTTCCTTTGTTGTTCAATGATAAAAAGTCCCTTGAGCCTCCTTATAACACAATTCAGAGGCATGTATCCACCACATCTCTTCTCAGAGATAAGCTACCATCACCCAAGCTAGTTTATTTCCATTCTGTATGTAAGCATATTTCAGTTCTTTAATATTAATGAAATGAAGTTTTATTTCTATTTCATCTCTATGTTAATGTTTATATCTGTATTTTGTTGCATTCTTGCATAAGTCTGGATCACATTTGGCACCATTCAAGTTGTAAGCTTTATTGATGAAATCTAGAATTCATGGTATGAATGAGAAGCAAATACCAGTATAGATTCATTTTATTTTAATCATGGATCTAGCAATTGTCTAAAGGAATCAAATCTTTTTAGGTGAAATTCCATTTTAGGGTGAAAATTTGATCTTTGTAGGCACTTGATAAATCATGGTTAAGATGGATCTATATGATTCTATAACACATGTAATTGCTTTGATGCATAAATGGATTGAACAACTTGAAAATATCCTTGTGTACTTGGATTGAGTAGACTTCATAGTTCAACATACAATTCCATCAAATATTTATTGGATTTGTGGAATTCAAATATCCGATGGCTAATGTTTATAAAGGTATACATACTCCATAGGATTTAACCCTGTGATTACATAATGTGACTTTAACATAAACACATAATGCCCTAAGCACAAACTCACCCATAATGAGTCTTTGGACATTTTATATATCTCCACTCACATCATGCAATCCTACATTGTCCATTTTTCAACCTAAAGTTTGAATGCCAAAGTCTAAAGCTTAAAGGTTAAGACTCATGTTGCATATCCACACCAATGATCCATCTATATACTAATATCCATATGACTCATGTTTTGCACTAAAAGAAGAAGAAGAAGAGGTTTTCACCTCAAGAGATTTTATCCCTCTTAGCCCTTGATAAATCAGGGGTTGAGATAGATCTAGGTTGGTTCTTATGTTTATTTATTTTTAAACAAGCAAACAAAAAGAAAATTCTTCGACAAATTTCATTCGTCTTTTATACAAAGCCACAAAGTGGGGTTTAAATTATTCTTTTATTCATGGAATTCATTTTTGAGACCACAAGAATAGAATGATAAATATATGTATTATGATTCTAGATATAAATTGCCAAAAGGGGGAAATGTAAAACTCATTTTTTAAAATTGAAGGCCGAATTTTGACAAAACTGACGAAATCTTATGAAAACCCAAATTGGAGCAAACAAACAAATGAAACCGTTCTAAACAAGTTCATTTCATTCAACGAAATCATATGCACAAATTTTTTCTAAAGGTTTTACTTCAAAATGATCATGTTCCCAAGTCATCATTCCATGAGAGACGGAAAAAAAACACTCAAAGTAAAAAAACTCAAAGGAATATGATCATCAAGTCAAATCTTCAAATCAAGCAAGACACAATCAAAGACAAATGAAGGTAGTATTTTCAAAATTTTTATGGGGACACTTTTATTTTTGTCAAAAACTAAGGGAGGCATTGAGGTTTCAAAACCTTCCTAAACCCTGCTGGACACCATCACTCTAGATCCCACATTTGTTCATGAGATTCCTCATTGTATTTTGCATTGGATCTTATTCCTTGCATCGTGATTTCTGTAGCTTGTAGAAATACACAATGTCATCCTAGCTATTACAATAAGCTGGAAAGTGTGCAAGAAAGAAAAAGAAATGGGCACAAAAAAGAGGGTGCATAGATGGGCCAAGTGTTTTTAGAGCATATGATAGTGTCGAAATTTTTTAGCTTATAAAAATGGACGCTGGGGTTTTGAACTGCAAAAAAAATAGGAAAAGATATTCAGGCCTGCTCAAAAGCATATATGACAGGGAAAATCTTATCTTCCTTCTTTGATACCATGTTGAACTCACACAAAATTAGATTAGAATTAGATAAACATTAATTACATATTACTCAGAAAATGTACATATTAATATAATTTATTGACCCTTAGTTTCATCTTCCAAGAGGTCTCTTGGACTTCTCATGACTATTAAAGTTCACTTCAGGATTTTCGCCTTCATCTCAGGTGAATAGGCCAATTTAAACGTACTTGGATAGATGAAGTGAGGGACAACCTAACTACCAAGCCCTCAGCATGATATTTTTCGCAAAGCCAAGCAAATTTCACACCTATATTTGTGAGATTTTATGCCTTCAATTTACATGATTGCGAGTACCAGCTTTGCCAAATTGAAATATTCTTACAATGGCAATGTTGAGCTCGACCATGCCTTCTTCAAATCTTTCTAATCGAAATCAAATTCCACATGCTTCCTACAATTTTTAGTCCATAACCATTCCTAAAGCCTTTTGGAACCCATCACTCCAGAGCCCAAATTGCTCAAGAGATTCTTTGTATTTTTCATTGGATCTTATTCCTTGCATTGTGATTTCTTCAGCTTGTAGCAATACGTAGTGTAATCCCAAATATTACATCAAGGTGGAAAGTGTGCAAGAAAGAAAATGAAACGGAACATAAAAATAGGATACACATATGGGCACAAGAATTTTTAGAGCCTATGATAGTGCTCAAAATTTTTAGCTTAGAAAGATTGACGTTAGGATTTTGAACTACAAAAAAATAGGAAAAAATGTTTAGGACTCCCTAGAAGCCTATATGATAGGGGCACGTTTTATCTACCGACTCTGATACCATGTTGAACTCACACAAAATTAGATAAAAACTAGATAAACATGAATTACATATTGCTCACAAAATGTACATATTAATACAATTCATTCACCCTTGAAATTCATATTCCAAGAAGTATCTTGGACTTTTCATGACTATTGGCACTCACTTGAGGCTTTTCACCTTCCTCTCAAGTGAAAAACCCAAGTTCACATAACCCCAAAGGATTACGTTTCCAACAAGAGGAATAATGTAACCTTATAAATAAGGTCACTAGAAACAATAATTTCATGAATTTCATATTACATAAGAAAAATGTTGTCCTAGAAAATAATTAATATCATAAAAAAATAATGTTGACCTAATAAATATGTCACTCAAAATTAGAATTTTATGAATTCCTTTTATAGAAAATAAAAGTAACTTGGTAAATAAGGCAATTAGAAACCAAAATGTCTTGTAGATATTTATATCAGAAATTGAATCCATCACAAAGATGTTGTTATGTTTGCATATAATAGATTACTACACATGCCATCTCATCATTATCCTAATGTAAATTGCTATTGATTTAGAAGGAATACAATTGGCTCATTCTCTTCCAACCAATACCTAGCATTAAGGGAGACATCCTCTTGAATCCTATATTGTGAAGTATTGAGTTGTTTTCACTGATATAGAATGTTGCTTTCAATAAAAATGCATCCCTTCCCATTATAAGAAAACTTGCATGCACCCATTGTTCAACAAATATCTAAACATGGTCAGTATGTATCCTAGTGGAAGAAAAACCAATAGAAAGAAAAAATCCTACCTATTATCGAAAATGAATATTTGGGTCCATAATTCACTTAGTACTCAGTATAACTCACACATGTGGGAATGAGCATGAGATAGAGTCAATTTGCTTAGCCAAAAGCCCTTATAATATCAATCTTTAACTAAAAAGAAGATCTTAGGGTGAGGGTTAAATAAGATTATTCAGTCGACCAAAAAACCATTTTTATGTTAGTGTGCTATCTGCTCAAGCTGTGGTAGTATAATAACTTAACATAATTCTATTAGCAGCACTTTGTTGATAAGGGCTCCAAGCTGACGTGAAATGGGTTTTTTTTTACTTGATCTCTGATTATTGTATATGGTGAAGCCATTACTAGCATGCATATATAGGATTAATGTCAGTGTTGCAAGGCAACCATGCTAGATGTAAATAATGAACACTAAGGGAAGTTATTGAGAACAATTTTAACAATGTAATGCAATTGATTTTTCTCTTTTTCTACTTTTGATTAGAACATTTCTTATTTTTAAATAGATTTTAAATATCATAAGTGTAATATTTCATCTCATAAGAATACCATTACTTAAAATCATAAAAGAATAAGTTAGAAAAATAGTTAGAATAACATTGACATATAGTTGGGAACTTAATTAAATTTAACAAGTCAATAACAAAGAAAAAGATGTCATCATCCCATGAATGCCATTTCCATTTCAAATTAACTAGCCTATATCCATCTTAACCTCAGATCTACCAAGCACCGAGAGGGATCAATTCTCTTGAGGTGAAAACCTCTTTTTTGAGTGCAAAACCTGAGGAAAGGTTGTCACCTCAAAATATTTTACCCCTCTTAGTGCTTGATAGGTCCGAGGTTAAGGTGGATCTAAGTTGGTTATATAATATTATATAAAATCTATGTATCTATTTCTTATCCCTTCTCTCTATCTCACCCCCCAAACATACGCACTCTCTCCATCTCTCTCTCTCTCTCTCCCCCTCTCTCTCTTCCCCTCCTCTCTCTCTCTCTCTCGCCCTTATCTCCCTCTCTCTCTCCCCTCCCACTCTCTTCTCTCCATCACTCTCTCTCTCTATCTCTCCCTTGTCACTCTATCTCTCTCTCCCTCTCTCCTTCTCTCTCTTCCTTCCTCTATTTATGATTATCTCCCACCTCCCTTTGTCTCTCCTCCCCATCACTCTCTCTCTCTCTCTTCCCTCTAACTTTGTCACTATCTCCCTCCCTCTCTCCTTCTCTCTCTCCCTTCCATCTTTGTGTCTCATGTTCTCTCTCTATCTCTCTGCTCTCATCTTCTCTCTCTTCCCTCCTCTTCTGTCTCCCTCACTCTCTCCCCATCTCTCCCTTGACACTCCCTCTCCCTCTCCACCTCTATCTCTCTAGGTCTTTGTTCTTTCCTCCCTCTCTCCTTCTCCCCCCCTCTTCTCTCTCTTCATTCCCCTCTCTACCTCTCTCTCCCATCTCCTTCTCTCTCCCCCCATCACTCTGTCTCTCTCTCTTCGCCCTCCAACTTTATCACTATCTCCCTTCCTCTGCCCCCATCTTTCCATTATTATTGTTAGTCAATTGGCTTGCTCTCATCACTTGAGATCCTTAGTTAAGATGGATCTAATGCTACTTAATAATATTATTTATATTATATAAATTTCACTATTTTATATATAAAAGTATTCTCATTTTTTATTTATTATAACCCTAAATTTAATTTCTATGGGATCTTTTTAGTAGTGTGAAGATAGAGAGTTTAGATATATCTCAATAGTGATTATAACCTTTTTCCTTTTAGATTTTAATTTAAAATGTTACCCAATTCAATTAAAATTAACATTTTATAAAATATTTTGATTTCAAAATAAGTTATGTCTTTTGGGCATGTGGGTATTGATAAGCCATGGTATTGACCCATGGTATTGAAACAAAGCTTATTTCAATGTTAATAATATGGATGATAAGGTGAGGATGAATATCCATGGTTAAGAATCATGTCATATTATTATAAAATATTTTTTATTGTGAAATAAGTTATGGTTTTTGAGCATGTGAGATTGATAAGCCATAGTATTGGCCAATGGTATTGTAACAAAGGCTATTCACAAGTTAATAAGAAAATGGCTTTAATTTTTTATTCTTAAATTGAGCTAACATTTAAATGTTTAAGACTTTATATTACTTTTAACTTTTTGTTTATTGTTTTTAATGTCTTATTTATTTTTTATTTGAATCAACATATAAATGTTAAATATTTATGCTAAATTTTAAACAATTAAGCTTACATATCTAATAAATTTGTTAAATATTAAATGTTAAACATTACATCTACCCATATTGAGTTTTAAACCTCTCTTATTGCAACATGTGACATTATTACAATAATTTAATTCAAATATATATATATATATATTTGCCATTTTTCTTTTGAATAACAATTTAATATTATATTAATACTATTAAAATAATATTATATATCAACTAGTAAACCCCAAAAAAGAAATAAGCAAATATGGTTGGCATTTTAAACAACTCAGAACTAAAAGCCATAAATATAATAATTAAACCAAATACGTAAAACCAAAATACAAATATTGTTGGATTTTAAGAAAACTCATAGCTAGAAACCATAGATAATGCACACTATTATAAGTAATGACCAAGGGTCATGACCAATGTGGACGCTGTAAAAGAACAATGCGAGTTTAAAAAGGGGTAAGACTAAGCACAAAAATAACGGTGGAATATTTCAAATGGAGTGTTTGAGTTAAAATTAAATAATTTTTATAAGAATATTTATATTATATTTTGTGGAAAAGTGGAATTTTAATTTTAAAATTAAATCATTTTAAAATATTTATAAAAAAAAATCTATGAAACATACCAGAGTCAGTGTATTATTAAAATTTTATGATTAATGTTAATGTAGATGATTTTACCCTTTTTTTTTTCCTTCTCCTTAATTTTAAAGAAGTGAATTTTTGGCTTTTACATTTTTGGTAAGATTGTAACATTGTGTGAAAAAAATTGGAAAGCAGATTCTTTTAAATTAAATAGGGTTTAGCTTGAGGATGAGGATCTCAATATGTTGGTTCAAGATTTATGGAAGACATTGATATGGCTAGTAGAGCTCTCGAGTATGAATTGTTTATTAGAGAAATTGAAGTCTTTAAAATAGGTTGTCTATAAATGGGAAATACACAAAAAAACATATGCTAATGGAGGATCTAGATAGGATTGTGGTAGAGATGGATCTTATTGCGGGACAATTGAACCTTTTTTCTCTATCTCTTGCTCATTTGGCTCGAATGCAGGAATTGGAAAACAAGAAAAGACATAATTTAAAAATTCAGGAGATCACTTGGAGGCTTAAGAGATGTGTTATCTGGATCAACGAAGGGAACCAAAATACTCGATTTTTCCACCATTTTGCCTTATAAAGGTGAAATATGAATTACATATGGGAATAGAAAATGGCTTTTGGGGACCGCCTTTATAGCACTCATGACATATAATTGGAAGCTATAAAAAAAAATTAAACACATGTTCCCATCTCACGCTAATGTGGACACCTTATACCGGCTTTTGGGGATTGAAGCTTTCCCTCACATGTTTGATGAGGCATCAAATGGAAATATGGGCAAACTGATAACTTTGGAATAAATTTCTATGGTCCCGAAGTCCTTCAAAAAGGACAAGTGCTCGAGACCTGAGGGATGAATTGTTGAATTTTTCACCCATTTTTTTGATATTATGGGGAATGGTCTCCAACAGATGGTAGAAGAATCTCAAATTTTTGGATAGGTATCGAGTGCACTCAATTCCACTTTCATTTCCCTCATTCCCAAGACCTCCCATCCGACTTATTTCGCTGAATTTTTCCCTGTTTCTCTTTGCAACATCTCATATAAACTCATTTCTAAGATCATTGCCATCAGGTTAAAGGATACTCTATCTGATTTCATCTCTTCGAAACAATTCAGCTTCCTCACAAAGCAACAAGTTCAAGATGTTGTTTTTATTGTATAGGAATGCCTTCATACCATACACACCAGAAAAAGAGAGGCATTGGTCATGAAATTGGATATTCACAAGACATACGACTATGTGGGTTGGTCGTCTTAAGAATGATTCTCACAAGGATTGGCCTCTCTGTGGAAATCGTTTCTTAGATCATGGAATGTGTTACTTTGGTCTATTATGCAGTTTTGGTCAATGGCACTCCTTCAATTTTTTTCTAGGCTGGTCGAGAGCTTTGACAAGGGCACTCCCTCTCCCCTCTTCTTTTTATTCTTATCATGAACAGTCTTAGCCAGAAAATTGCAGAGGCTTGTAGGGGCGATTTCTTTCAAGGAATTTAGGTATCTAGATAGGTATATGTCTCACACCTCTCTTTTGTAGATGATGTCCTCACTTTTGGTCAGGTTTCTTGGTCATAATGGAGCATTCTACATTCCAAGTTCATCGGGTATGGTGCTGCTTTGGGCTTATGCCTCAATGGTAACAAGTATAATCATATTTTTTCATCCGGTGATGTTGATGATATTCCAACATTTCCAAATTATTTGATGTTTTTGTGTCCAATATTGAGGAGTTTTTCACATATCTATGTTTCATTCTTGAACCCAATAACTACAGGACTGGACTGACATTAGCTCCTTGAAAATGTCCAGAAGCATTTATCCTCTTGGTCACATCAATGACTCTCTTTGGCAAAAGACACCTGCTCATTCGGGATGTTCTCCAACAGATACCGGTCCATTGGATGCATCTCTTCATGATTCCCTCAAATATCATCCATCAGATTAAGACCATCACTGCACATTTCTTATGGTCAGGGGCTAAGGTCCAATACAAATTTCACCTTGCTTGTTTGGACTCCATCACCATTGATAAGCAGTTTGGCTGTTGGGGTATATTGAATTTGCAAACGTTTAGATGGATTCTCTTAACCAAAAGTTTATGGAGGGTATGTTTTAGCTCAGGGTTCTGGTAGGAAATTAATTTTGATAAGTATCCCAACCACATGCCCCTAGTGAAATGGTATAGAAGGGGAGGTTCATATAACAAAAGGGGATCAAAGATTTGCAATAGTCTTGAGAAGGTAAGCAAGTGACTATTGCAAAAATATATAGTGGTGTAGATTTTTATTGTAGATTCAAACTGCTTATGTGATATGCTAAAAAAAAATACATGAATCTACTCTACTCATTAGTGGAAATTAAAAATTGATCGATGAAATTACGAAGTAGAAAAGGAAGAATTCAATCGTACATAACACAATATTTTTTTTGGGGAAAGCAATTGCTCAAAACTCTCACTATCTATATTGCATTAACTAGAATATTTGAGAAAAAAATACAATGTTGTTCAACTTGAACAATCTCTGCATGAGTACAGACTATCTCAAGCCAACACTTAGCCAAATTTGCTACCTTCCAAGCCCCTACTTGCGCAATCCATAAGGGAACTAGCCCATATTTAATTGTGAAAATCCCTCACTACAACTGCGAATCCATCGCAAACCTTCTACTGATTGCATGCACCATCAGTGCAAGTCGTAAAATTATACAACTGATATTACATTGTCCCTAAACTCTAATATTAATAGGGTCTTCCTCTGAACTGACATGCATGAGTTATTTTTGACAGAATTATTTGTTATCTTATTGATCACTGCATGTGAATTAAATCCAATTTAATTCACTTGACCTCTCACTAGTTCCTCCAACAATTTTAACTTGTTTAATTGAATTTAACTCAGTTAAACTGAATTAAATAATTACAACTCAATAAAAACTCAACCTGGGCCCCTTAAATGTAGGGATCACACTACATGACTCTAGATAGACTTCCAACTCAAATTTACCGAGTTAATTGCTACAAGTTGTTGTGAGAATAGAATTACAATTTAATTCCTAATTTATTTCAAGGACAAATTAAATTAGGATTTTCTTTATGTTATTTTCAACATTTCTTGTTGCTATTTTCAGCACTCCCTCTCAACAAAAAAGGAATTCAATTCTATCTCAATCTAGTACCTTTGGAATGTTCTGCATGCAACTCTTATCCTTGTTGTTGTTTCTACTGCAACCAAAAACCATCCAAAAATAAATTGAATAAACCGTGTTTGCAACTCTGCTCTTGAGCCTTCTCCTCTGCTATTAACACTGCTTTGCACTCCTCAGTATTTGAATAACACTAATCCTCACGGTACTGAATATTGTGGGACCCCATAGCAAGGCAATGATCCATGAGACAAAAAACAGCTCAATGGGTCATGCCCTATTTTTGCACCCCTTGGGACTATGGTTTCATATCACCCCACCTCTCATCTAGAGGTATGGCTACATGTAATCTCTCTGCCCAATTGGCTCGAATTCCCCCCCTACTGGAGGTATCTCCTTGATTGGATGTCTCCACTCAGTCTCCTCTTTGCTGCTCCAAATGTGATTTCTCCACAACTTGTTAAAGTTGATTTTGAGGCTAGATGTTGAGAGGTAATTCATGCTCCCTCTCAAACACCAAGTCTCTAACCTTTTCCTTGCACCTTAAGGATTTTCATGCATCTTGTACCTCAACTAGATACAGGTTCTTGACTCGCACACCAATCTATTTCACTTATCTTGTGGTGATGTATCTAAAGAAAACCTTTCCTTTTCTACATATCACATCATAGCCATGGTCTTCGAATACCGTGATGGAAACAATATTCTTGTTTAGTCTTGGAACATACATCACATGTGTGAGTCTGATAGGGGAGATTAACTCCCTCTAAAAAGTAACAATACCAATGTCAGCCACATTAGACCTCCCATAATCTCCAAACTATATGTTCTGTTTTAGGTCTTTCTCCTCCAAGTCACAGAAGAGATATCTATTCCCCATCATATGGAACGAGGCACCGTTGTCGAGATACCACATGCTTCCCATTATAGTGCTTTCCATGCATGCAATGAGAGGGAAATAAAGTTCGAATTGTGAAGCTAGAACTTCACCTATTGTTGCTACTGTTGGATCCTTCTTTCTTTTTTGTGGACATTTAGTGGCATAGTACTCAAACTCGTGACAATGAAAAAACTTGATGTTGAAAAAGTCCTTCTTATTGCCACCCTCCTCACCTTGGGAATTCTTTACCCTTGGATTTGTTTTCTTTTCTAACTAATGCAAAGTCCTCTTCCACTTCTTTAGATGAGGTCCATCTCCGGCGTTCCACGAAATCTCTTCTTGTACCAAGTCAGACCGCAACTGCTCCTACTCTGGTAGCTTCTCCCTCACATTAATTGAGTCCTGGTAGCTATGCCAGCTCTTGGGAAGTTGATCTGAAATGGGGCACTAAAAGGCTTCTTGTTAGCTTATAAGAACCTCTTCCACTCCAAAGCTTAAACGTATTCCCAAGATCTACGCTTATGATTGACAATTTGCGGAATAAATAACTTGAAATAGGTGTAGGCTTGTCTTTGTGCTTTAAGTTTATTTTCTTGAACTGATATAAAACATATAACAACAAATAAAATGCAGTAATAAGCGATCACATACACAACAATATAATATGGACTTCACCCAAACCTCTTGGGCTACATCTCCTTGAGCTCTAGTCAACTCGACTAGGCTCTCTGGGATTATGGTAATCTTTCTTTTACAAGTTCCACACTCAACTCCATTGGTTTACACTAAACCTATAGGATTATAATACAATCTTATCCCTGGTCGTTTGACTCTTGGCTCTAGCTCTCAGCTCTGGCTCTGGCTCTGGCTCTGGCTCTAGCTCTCGGCTTTGGCTTTGGCTTTTGGCCTGGCTCTTGGCTCTGGCTCTGGCTCTAGCTCTGGCTATGGTTCTGGCCCTTGGCTCTGGCTCTCGCTCTTGGCTCTGCTCTTGGCTCTCGCTCTGCCTTTTGGCTCTCACGAGCTTCTGGGTTCGCTCGACCTCCAAGCAACTCCTGTCAGTTGAGTTCTCTGATTTCGCTCAACCTCCAAGCAACTCAAAGCTCCCCCTTTCAATTGTGCTCTTTAGCTTTTGTGAGGCATCCATTTGGCTCTACAGATGCTTGTTTGTTTCTCTGTGTGTAATCATTCCTCTGTCTCTTTGACTAGCCCTTTCGATCTGTGGCTCTATGGCTCTGGGACTGGCCATCTAGCTTTGTGGCTCTCTACGTATAACGCAACCCTGTTACAACACATCATTGTTATGGAACGCCGACTTACAGCATGGCACAAATGATTCAAGAACAGGGATAGTTACAAAGGAATCAACAATCTCTTTCCAGGACAAAATCTGTGAAATAACCATATTTCCAATACATAGAGAATATACACGGAAATACATTATTGGGCGCAAAAACTAGACTTCAACTCGAATACAATCGCATCTATAAACCCATGGGGTCCGCCATTCTATCACAAATCACAATCGCATAGGTGTATGGCATGAAAACCCAATACACGGGAAATACATAGAAATCCATAATTTCAGATTTCAAAATTTATGAAATCACGTCCATAATTCTATCGGGTTTGGGCTCTTTATCGCAAGTTGCAATCGCGATGTGCATTGGCCCTTTGTATCGGGGATCACCGATCGCCGATATCACCATATCACTATCAGCCCATTGCTATATCGACATATCGCAATATCGTTGATGCAACAACTCCGGGGGTCTTCCCTTTGACTGTGTCGATCATCGATTTGCCGATCAGCCGATCGCAATTGCAATCGCTAATCACCTCACCCAAGGTTCCGATATCGCATGTGGGCCTACCTCCGATGTGATATATCGAAGATCGTTGATCGGGGGTCCGTCCGACCTTTAGTCTAAGTCCGCCCTTTGCACCTCTTCTGATGTGATTTCCTTTAGAAAGCCTTTATTTCTCCTAAGTGACATTTAATAAGAAAATTTCTCATTTTCAAAGGACAATGGGCAATTTTCTTTTTATGATAACTCCTTCATCTGATGTCCATTTTAGCCCACTCAAATTATGTTAGATCCAGAATGAAGAGATCTCTGCAATGAGACTATTTCTAGGAGCATCCTTGGGCTTTAATTTTTCCTCTATGAGGAAAATTCTTAGACTTAGAAGTCTATGTTAGATCCATTTTGGATCACGCCTTCCCACTAAAAAGCTTTTGGACTCCAAAAGTCTGATATATTGATCTAAACAGTAGATGAGAGTACAACACCCTATTCTTTTAGCCTTCATACACTTGCCTTGCATAGTGCCTCTGAACCAAAGCCTTTGACCACTTTCCTTCCTGGATGTGTTGGTCCTCCTGGGAAGAACTGTTTTCCTCCTTGACTTCCTGCAGAACTCCTGCTGAGAAGGTTAGAGAAGGTAGTTTGAACTTCCCTGCCTTGATCATTGATCTAACTTGGCTCAAACCAATGTGAAGTTACATCTGATTCACAAAATTTTCACTTGTACCTATCTAACATACTGTCAACAACAACAGGATTACAGACAACAACTGAATGGCCTAAACTCATACTTCAACAAAAGAAACAAATTTCACATCTTGTGAACACCTCCATGTCTTTACATATACATACAAATGATTGACTAGATAACAAGCCAACAAAACATGCATTTAAAACAATTGACGCTTCAAGTCAAGCATGTGGAAAAAGAATTCTACAGTTGTTTTTCAAAGATGAAGCACTTCATCATTATCTCCATCTTGGAGACTAAATCAACTTTTTCCAAGTCAACATTAACATTACATGCATGCCAAAGCAATCATCCCTTCAAGTTAATTCCACATACATGTTCAAATACAAGGAAATCGTCAACATCCTTGTGTTCATGCACATCATTCTCATGCATGCATTTCATCCTTCAATTTTTGCTTAAGTACACTGTACTTTCGAAGCTGAAATGAATATAATGTTGCAACAATAAAGTGAGTCTCCTACTCAAATTTTCCATTCACCTTCTTGGTAAAATCCTACAACTTGCATCTCATTAACAAAGAAATGAAAATAGATGCATTATCAAAAGACATGCAACCTTAATTGGATAAGAACTCTAACCATTTCTTACCAATCCATTTCAAAGGTGTTACCTTTGTTTGCACATCTGCATCAACATGTGAATCATCCTAAAAAACATCAATCATGGAATCTTTCTTTCCATTCCTGCCATTTTTTCTTTCCACCTTCTTCAAGTTTCGTGGAAGCATTGTTGGATTCAAAGTCCAACATGTTGCAGCAACATGTCCCTGCTTATGGCTATAATTTCAATACATGTGCATCCTCTTGACAGCATGATTTGCCTTGTCCAATGGAAATTTGTCTTTTTGCTTCCTTTCCTTCAAAAGTTTCCTGTATGTGGCCATTCTCTTCCAACATCTAGAAACATTATGGTTAACTAAACTACAAAAGGAACAAGCAATTCTTTTCCCATGCTTATATGGAAATTTATCATGCTTAACACAATCAAAAGGAATGTGTTTAGAACCAGATTTATACCTTTCTCTTTCACCTTTATTACCTTCATGACGAGGTGAATTGAATGAAGAAGTAGCTCCCTTTGGAACACCATCAACCTCTTCAACGGTTTCAGAGTTTCCACAACTCTTTGGTTCAAGTGCATGCTTATGAACACTTGCATCCTACAAATGATTTTTCAAGCTATTGCATTCTCCATGAATACAATATTCACACTCTTGAGGTAGAAGACCTGGGATGAAAATCCTTCTTGGAACTCAATGGCCTTCATGGCAGCTTTGGAACTTTCTCCATAAGACTATCCATATCCAAGACCCAAATACTTAGGCCTTTCCTCAACCATTATTGGCTCAACAATACCCTGTGCACATTTGCCCAAGCCTTTCCTTCATAGCCCATCTTGGACATTAACTTGGAACCTATGCCTTTGGTATGTTTTTCAAAAGAACCAATATAAACATTCTTAGAAAAATTTGAAGACAAACAGGAGTTGTTCACCTCTTCTTCAAGCTGATACTTGACTAAGGCTTCTTTGGCAACAAGGAGTTGTGTCTCCAACTCATGCATCCTTTTCAGGTTCATATTTATAATATGAAGTTGCCTATCCATTTCCTGCAATTTGCAAAAAGCAACTGCTTCTCTTCCTTCATGGAATTCAACTACTCTCGAAGTCCAACACTAATTTCTCTCACCATATCCATCATGATGAACAAGTCTTGCTTCTTGTCTTCATTGAAGAATCGTGTGATGAAGGAGGAATTTGAGGACTCACTTGTAGAAGTTGTCATTGTCAAAATGAACAAAAGAACTTCAAATAAGATTAACAAAGAGCTCATTCAAGCAACCTTTTACAACAAACCTCTTGTGCTTCAAGGATTGATTTGAGGTCCTTTGGGATAAGAAGAATGCCTTCAACCCTTCTTCCCTCTTGTCCTCTCCTGGACTTAGCTAACAACAACTTTCCCTAAACCTTTGAAAACTCAAACAACAATCAGTTTACAAATAATCAAATACTCTGAATTTAGGTGTTTGAACACCTTTCAAGTCAAACAAGCATGTAGATTACTCTGTCAATCAAGCATCCACCCATGATACCACATGTATCATGATACCATCTGCTCTGGTATAACCAGTTCTAATATTACCTTCTTTGAAGGCGGGGTTAATCAATCTTTGGCTCTGATAAAACCAGATTTGATATGACCTGCTCTGTTACCACCTGATCTAAAATGGTTCACTAAAAGGCTTCTTGTCAGCTTACAAGAACCTCTCCCACTCCAAAGATTAAATATATTCCCAAGATCTATGCTTATGACTGACAATTTGTGGAATAAATAACTTGAAATAGGTCTAGGCTTGTGTTTGTGCTTTAACTGTTAAGTGCATTAAGTTTATTTTCTTAAACTGATATAAAACATATAACAGCAAATAAAACGCAGCAATAAGAAATCACACATAACAACAATATAATATGGAGTTCACCCAAACCTCTTGGGCTACGTCTCCTTGAACTCTAGTTAACTCGACTAGGCTCTTTGGGATTATGGTAATCTTTCTTTTACAAGTTCCACACTCAACTCCATTGGTTTACACTGAACCTATGGATTTAGAATACCATCTTATCCCTGGCCGTTTGGCTCTTAGCTTAGGCTCTCGGCTCTGGCTCTAGCTCTAGCTTTGGCTATGGCTCTGGCTCTGGCTCTCGGCCCTGGCTCTAGCTCTCTGTTCTGGCTCTTGGCTCTGGATCTGGCTCTCACTTTGGCTTTGGCTCTGGCTCTCAGCTTTGGCTTTGGCTCTGGCTCTGGCTCTTGGCTCTGGATTTGGCTCTTGGCTCTCACGAGCTTCTCATTTCGCTCAACCTCCAAGCGACTCCTGCCAGTCGAGTTCTCTGATTTCGCTCGACCTACAAGCGACTCAAAGCTCCCCCTTTCAATTGTACTATTTGTCTTTTGTGAGGCATCCTTCTGGCTTTGTGGCCACCTGTCCATTTCTCTGTGTGTAATCATCCCTCTGTCTCTTCGACTCGCCCTCTGGCTCACTGGATTTGTGGCTCTGTGACTGGCCATCTGCTTTATGGCTCTGTGGCTCTCTACATATAATGCATTCCTACTACAACCCATCATTGTTACAGAACACTCGCTTACAGTGTGGCACAAATGATTCAAGAATAGGGACAGTTACAAAGGAATCGACGACCTCTTTCCAGGATAAAATCCGTGAAATAACCATATTTCCAATACACATAGAATATACATGGAAAAACACTATTGGGTGCAAAAACCAGACTTCAACTGGAATGCAACTACATCTATAAACCCATCAGGTCCGCCATTCTATCGCAAATCACAATCGCCTAGGCGTATGGCCAAAAAACCTAATACATGGGAAATACATAGAAATCTCGTAATTCCAGATTTAAAAATTTATGAAATCGCATCCATAACTCTATCAGGTCTGGGCTCTTTATTGCAAGTCACAATAGTGATGTGCATTGGCCCTTTGTATCAGGGATCACCAATCGTCGATCGCCGATATTGGCGTATCGCTATCTGCCCCATCACTATATCGACATATCACAATATCATTGGCGCAACGACCCCTGGGGTCTTCCCTTTGACTGTGCCAATCGTCAATTTGTTGATTAGCTTATCGCAATCGCAATCACTCATCGCCTCACCCAGGGTTCTGATATTGCATGTAGGCCTACCTCTGATGCGATATATTGGAGATTGTTGATCGGGGGTCTGTCTGGCCTTTGGTATAAGTCCGCCCTTTTCACCTCTTCTGATGCAATTTCCTTTAGAAAGCCTTTATTTCTCCTAAGTCCCATTTAATAAGAAAATGCCTCCTTTTCAAAGGACAATGGGTAATCTTCTTTTTGCGATAACTCCTTCATTTGAAGTCCATTTTAGCCCATTCAAATTGTGTTAGATTCAGAATGAAGAGATCTCTACAATGAGACTATTTCTAGGAGAATCATTTGACTTTCACTTTTCCTCTGTGAGGAAAATTCATAGACTTAGAAGTCTATATTAGATCCATTTTGGATCAGATGTCCTAGAAGTGCTAGGCTCACCAGATCGTCTTCTGCAATGTAGAAATTTACAGGGTAAATTCCTCAGACTGAACACCAAAGGACACTACTCACAGGCAAATCACAGATCAATACACCAGTATTCTTGATGTGGTTAAAACCCTCAAAGACGAAAATAGTCCATGGCCTGAGCTAACGCGGCCACTTTAGGAAATTTATTAATAAAAGAATGAAAATTTACATAAGCTTCTCTCATGAACGGTCACCCTACAAATGACCCTCCATGCTCTCTAAATAGAGATCTTGGACCAATTGGGTGTTAAGCCATAGATCAAGTGTCGGTAATACCGAGGAGAGAATGAACCGTTTAATCACTTCATGTCTAGAACATATCATCACTGTCAGATTGTAAGTTACAAATGTACATAGTAAAGAAACGCACTTTACCTAACTCTACACTAGACCAAGTTATACCTAACTATTTCCTATGTGTCAGAATATCCTAACGTCCGCCCTTAAGAACAACTTGGGATAGGATTAAAGGATAAAAACTATGACACAATAGGAGAAGGAAGGAGGCATTAGAGCATATCCCCCCTTAGTGACAACTTCTTGAACACCAACCATAAATAGAAATTTAGTAAACTTTGCCTCTGTGAGAGCCTTTGTAAATATGTATGCAACTTGATCATTGGTTGAACGATATTGCACTTCAAGAACATGGTCATGAATGAGCTTTCGAATGAAGTGCATGTGTAGTTCAATGTATTTGATGTGCTGATGTTGGACTGGATCTTTGCATATTTTAATGACACTTTGATTATCACACCAAAGTGTAGTCGAATGTTGCTTCTGAAAGCCAAACTCTGACAGGATCTGACGAAGGAACATGGGCTTCTTTACTAGCTTTTACAGTGCCACGATACTCTGCTTCTACTGAAGAAAGAGAAATGGCAATTTTTTTTTTGCAAGCACATGTAATAGGTCCAGAACCAAGAGTGAAGACATAACCTACAGTAGACTTCCGATCATCAAGGTCACCAGCCCAATTGGAATCAGTGAAACCAACCAATAGAGGAGATGCTTCTGCACTGTAATGAATCCCAAACTGAATTGTACTTCAAACATAATGAAGTATTCTTTTAGTTTCTTTCCAATGACTTTCATGTGGGTTTTTCATAAACCGAGCAATAAGGCCAACAACAGAGGAAAGGTTAGGACGGGTATGGGTCAGATACAAAATTTTTCCTACAAGCTGACAGTATAAGGTAGCATCAACTTTAGGGGAAGTACAAGTGGCTAAAATTTTGGCTCTAGACTAAAAGGGAGAAGGTGCTGGCTTACAGTCTTCCATGTGAAAGTGGCGTAGAAGATCACAGGCATACTTGGATTGGGAAAGGGAAATACCTTCCTTGGATTGCAAGACTTGAAGACCAAGAAAATAATGTAAGTGTCCTAAGTCTGTCATTTCAAACTTATTTTTAAGGTTGGAATTCACATGGTTAATAAGGTTGGGATCACTACCAGTGAGGATAAGATCATCAACATAAAGAACAAGAATGA
>APFE030575096.1:50265-86726 GCA_000404065.3 Pinus taeda
ATAAAGAACAAGAATGATAAGAGACTTACCCACTTTCTTGGTGTAGACAGTATTGTCAGAATGACACCTAAAAAAGCTAGTATCTAAAAGAAAGCTATCCATTTTGGCATACCAAGCCCGAGGGGCTTGCTTGAGACCATAAAGGGATTTCTTAAGCCGACATACAATGCTGGAGTCTATTTGTATAAAGCCAGTAGGTTGTTCCATATAGACTTCGTCATGCAAGTCCCCATGCAAGAAGGCAGATTTAACATCCATCTGATGGACTTCCCTTTTGAAAGAGGCAGCAAGGGAAAGAACAAGGTAGATAGAGTTCATTTTGGCAACAAGGGAGAAGGTTTCAGTATATTCAATTCCTTCAACTTGTGAAAAACCCTTAGCAACAAGACGAGCTTTATGTTTATCAACTTTTCCATCTGGTACATACTTGGTTCTCTAAACCTATTTGCATCTAAAATGTTTTCCTCCCTTTGGAAGAGGAACAAGATCCCATGTATTATTTGACAATAATGAATGATATTCTTCATTCATAGTTGCATCCCAATTTGGATGGCCTGAAGCTTCTTCAAAGGTGTCAGAATCGTAATTCGCTGAAGCTTGAGCCAATAAAGAAGAGGCTCTATCAAACTGAGAACATGTACGTCGCTGATCTATAGGATCACCTACAAGAGCACTTGCTGCATCTCGAGTACCACAAACCCATTTTAGAAGCTAAGGAGCTGAAGGAGGATCCTGAGAAGGAGGGGGAGGATTGTCATCCTTGCTGACATCATCTGAAGAAGAAATATTTTCAAAAGCAAAAGGGATAGAGAGAGGTGGCACATCTGTCGAACTAGGCTCGTAGGCCAATATATTTTCAGCAAACTTTACATCTCTTCTAATGATAACATTTTTTGACTTAAATGGAATAAGTCTATATCCTTTAACATCTTCAGAATATCCAACAAAAATACATTTTTCACTCTTAGGTTCTAAAGATTTATGTTTCTCATCTGGAATATGGGCCCATGCTTCACTTCTAAAAACATAAAAGTGACTTACATCTGGTTTAATTGAGCTCCATGCTTCTTCTGGAGTGATATTCTTTAAAACCTTAGTAGGAGTGTGATTTACTATGTATTTGCACAGTTAATTGCTTATGCCCAAAAATTAAGACTAATCCTTTAGATTGAAGCATACAATTAACCATTTCCTTTGAGGTGTGATTCTTCCTTTCATCTACACCATTTTGTTGTGGAGTATATGGAACAATATGTTGCATTTGAATTCCATTCTCAATGCAAAAGTTGATGAATTTGTTGTTAACATATTCTCCACCATAATTAGATCTTAGCTTAAGAATTTGATGTCTAGATTGTTTTTCAACAAAGGCCTTAAAGGCCAAGAACATGTTAAATACTTCACATTGGAGTTTTAATAAGTATACCCAGGTGCGTATGGAGAAATCATCAATGAAAGTTAAGAAATACTTGTAGCCAGAGAATGAAACAACTGGAAGTGGACCACATAAATCAATATGCACAAGCTGTAAAGGGGCTAAGGTGTGCCAAGAGGCAAGTTTTTTCAAAACTATCCAATGATGTTTTCCGAGTACACATCCAGAACAAACACAATCTCTGCAAGATACCATAGGAAGACCTATCACCATATTTTCTTTACAAAGATTTTGAAGGGAGCGATAGTTTAAGTGACCAAATCACTCATGCCAAAGTTTGCTCACTTCATCATTATGAACAACAAATACCGAGGGAAGAGTTGATGACCCAAAGTTGTTAAACTTATACAACCTTGTGTAATCATCAGCAATTCCAATAGCTAAAAATTTCCTAGGATCTCTTAGGCCCTTAATTAAAACATCATGAGGTGAAAATTCAACCATTTTACCTTCGCCTGAATGAGTTATCTGATATACAGATAGAAGGTTGCAGGATAAGGTTGGAACACATACTACATCATTAAATTGACCATTGTCTAGATGAATAGTTCCAGTCCCTACAACACTAAGAGATCTATCATCACCAACATATATATGTTTGGTGATACAATCATTTAAAGAATAAAACATGGCTTTGTTTTTGGCCATGTGATAAGAAGCTCTAGAATCAATGAGCCACTCATGATAATGAGAAGAAGAAGATACATTTAGTGCATAAACAAACCGAGATGCTTGACAATCACGTGCATAAAGTGTTATTCCTGAAGATGAAGTTGAAGTTGAAGAGTGCTCCAAATGGATGTCATGCTTCTTCATTGCTGCTTCCAAGGCTTCCATCTTCTTAAAGAATTTGGATTCGAAGTGGCCATCTTGATTACAAAAGTTGCAATGTCTATCAGTCTTCTTCCCTTTTCTTTTATTTGCCTTATCATTTTGTTGAATTGATTTTTCATTTTGAGAATGAAATTGCTTAGGACCAGTCTTTTTAGGATACTGCTTCTTAGGATTCTTTGAATTTGGTTGTTGCTAGGCAGCTAAGGCTTTCTTAAAAGAGTTTCCAAGATTAAGAAGATGAAAATGTAAGAGTTTTTCTTGTTCTCTTATTAAAGAATCACAAAAGGCATCAAAAGAGGGTGACTTGTAGTATTGTCCTTGAGAAATGAAGGCTTCTCTACTAGAATGGAAAGTGGAAACAAACACAAAGTAGGCTAGTCCCAACTTAGTAAGAATGGAATAGATAAGGCTACCATCTTCTTTCTTAACCTTAACACCTTCGAGGAGAAGTCTAAGGGTCTTGAACTTGGACAAAAAAATTTCAATGGAAGAAAAATTATTGGGGTCCAACATAAGGAACCCATTTTCGAGTTGATGGACTCTAATTTCATTTTTAATTCCAAAAACTTTAGTGACTTGTTTCATTGCTTTATTAGGGGTACCAAGTTCTACGATATGGAATCTAAGGTCTGGAGAAATAAAAATCCCTATCAACCCATGTGCTTGATGTTGCCTATATTCCATTTGGTTGCCTTATCTTCATCTTTAGGTTTAGTTTCTTGGCATAAGGCTATTCTATAAATATCTTTACTTCTAAGTAAATCCACAATGTAAGACCACCATTGGAAGTAGTTGGTGCTGTCAAGAATAACTTGGCCTTGACTTTCCATTTTAAAAGAAACTGAAGCTATAGATGTTAAAACTAAGTGTTCCAATGGAAATATCTCAAAAAATTAGGCTGATTAAAAAGAACGGCTCTGAAAACGGCTTCTGGATGAAGAAGTTATGGCGTTTTGAAGAAAAAGTGTTGAAGATGCCAACGAAGTGTGTGGATGTGCAAAAGTAAATGATAATGTTATATTTAAACCCCCCCCCCCCTTTTCCAAACATAATCTAATTAGCTCACTTTAAAAAAAATATGTGACCCACTTTTATAAATAAGTGAAAGTCACTTTTACAATGGTACTTTAAGAACTACCCACTAAATTGTAACTTAAATAAAAAATAAAGAGACTTTAGAATTATAAGTGACTCACTTTTTATAATGGGTGAACACTTTTACATAAAGTAACTTTAAAACATAAGTTACATGTGATTTTTGAAAAAGTAACTTAACAAAAGAATGACTTGAACCCAAGGCATCTATTCTCATAAAGTAACTTTGGACTAAGTGAGCTAGTTTAAAAGGTTAGTAATTTTTGGAAAAGATGAATGATTTTTTTTTAATCAGTGAAGCTTTCGGGTGCATGCTTACTTGAAAAAGTTTTTTTTTTTCTACAAAATAAAAAGCCACACAACCCAACATGGACATACAAGAAAAACCAAACCTTATGGCTTGAAGTTAGCGTTCACCAGAAACTAAAAATTTTCTTCAGTGTTTCTGATTTTTCGAGATCACACTAAGGCGTGTCAGAAAAGAGAATACTGATGAGAAAAATCCTTCATTTTTGTTTCTAATTTGCTTAGCTCACATAGAGCATACGCAGAAATGAAAGGTATAGATCCAGTAATAAAAAAACAGAGAGATAAAAAACCTGAAATAAATAGAGAGATAAATAGCTAAAACTACAGATAAAGACTATATACCTCCAGATCTTAAAAATGACGTAGCTAAGGTTATTGGAAACCTTTTCTCATGAAATGAAAGGGGTTCCTCACTGAAACAGATGCTGCTAACAAAATAGGGTAGTCCTCTCGGCCTGAAAGCGGTCAGAAATAATAGATCTGCGAAACGATAATCAAATGCAGTTGTACTGGCATCCGATTTGGATCAACAACGGATGTGGCCCTCAAATAGCTCTAATACCATGTAGGAATTTACCAGGTGAGTTCCTCAGACAGAACACCAAAAGACACCACTCACAAATAGATCACAGATCAATACACCAGTAGTCTTGATGTGGTTAAAACCCTCAAAGCGGGAAACAATCCATGGCCTGAGCTAACGCAACCACTTTAGGCAATTTATTAATAAAAGAATGAAAATTTACATAAGCTTCTCTCATGAACGGTCATCCTACAAATTACCCTCCATCATCTTTAAATAGAGATCATGGACCAATCAGGTGTTAAGCCATAGATCAAGTGTCGTTAATACCGAGGAGAGAATGAACTATCAGATCACTTCATGTCTAGAAAATATCATGATCATCGGATTGTAACTTACAAATGTACATAGTAAAGAAACACACTTTACCTAACTCTACACTAGACCAAGTTATACTTAACTATTTCCTATGTGTCAGAATATCCTAACATCCCCCTTTAAGAACAACTTGGGATAGGATTGAAGGATGTACAAATATGACACAATAGGAGAAGGAAGGAGGCATTAGAGCTTATTCCCCCCTTAGTGAAAACTTCCTGAACTCCAACCATATATCAAAGTTTAGTAAACTTCACCTCTGTGAGAGCTTTTGTAAAGATGTCTACAACTTGATCATCATTTGAACAATATTGCACTTAAAGAACATGGTCATGAATGAGCTTTCTGATGAAGTGCATGTGTATTTCAATGTGTTTGTTGCACTGATGTTGGACTGGATCTTTGCATAGTAGAATGGCACTTTGATTATCACATCAAAGTGTAGTCGGATGTTGCTTCTAAAAGCCAAACTCTGACAGGATTTGACAAAGCCACATGGCTTCTTTACTAGCTTCTACAATGCCACGATACTCTGCTTCTACTAAAGAAAGAGAAATGACACTTTGTTTCTTGCAAGCCCATGTAATAGGTCCAGAACCAAGAGTGAAGACATAACTTGCAATAGAATTCCAATCATCAGGGTCACCAGCCCAGTTGGAATCAGTGAAACCAACCAATGGAGGAGATGTTTCTGCATTGTAATGAATCCCAAACTGAATTGTACCTCAAACATAACGAAGTATTCTTTTAGTTGCTTTCCAATGACTTTCATGCAAGTTTTGCATAAACCGATCAATAAGGCCAACAACAAAGGAAAGGTCATGATGGGTATGGGTCAGATACAAAAGTTTTCGTACAAGCCGACAGTATAGGGTAACATCAACTTCAGGGGAAGTAGAAGTGACTGAAAATTTAACTCCAGACATAAAGGGAGAAGGGGTTGGCTTACAGTCTTCCATGTGAAAGTGGCATAGAAGATCACAAACATACTTGGATTGGGAAATAGAAATACCTTCCATGGATTGCAAGACTTGAAGACCAAGGAAATAATGTACATGTCCTAAATCTGCCATTTCAAACTTCTTTTTAAGGTCAGGCTTCACATGGTTTATAAGGTTTGGATCACTACCAATATTTTGATCTAGACAGTTAAATCTGGAAGGTTGTAGTTAAGAAAGTTAAGACACTCAAATTTTGATCCAGATTTATGAAGGAACGAAATGAAATACAAATATGAACAGAAACACAGAGATACAGTGAAAATAAAACTTCAAATCATTAATAATAAAGTACTAAAAATTGTTACATGTAGAATGGAAATAAACTAGCTCAGGTGAAGGTAGTTTATCTTTAAGAAGAGATGTGGTGGCTACATGCCTTCTGAATTGTGTTAAACTGAGGCTCACTCGCCTTTTTATCATGAAGAAACAATGGGAAACCCTAAACATTCAAGAACCTAACCCTAGGAGATGAAGCACCAAAAGCTTCTGGGCCCTGTTGGGGTTAGTTGGAATGTCAACTTCCTGGGGTCATAACTTTGGCATAGCCTATTAGAGGAAATTCGTTTTAAAAGGTTAACATTGAATTTCCATGTTATAATGTGTAAGTCAATCAAATCCTTTAAAATTCAAAAGAGATGCATATGTGACTAGGCACTAACAAATTTGTTAATAATATAATTTACCTACCTTAAGCATGAATGGTGCCCAAGTGACCCAAAACTACAATAAAATATTACAAATAAAATAATATCTTATTCTTTATAAGTTATAATATCGAGAATATTTTTAAAAAAATGGTAAAATATGGGTTGAGTATGTTTTTAATGACGCATAACTAATTTAAATTTTAAAATTTACTTTTTAAAATTTAAAATTTATTAAATCTTTTGGCTAATAATAATTTAAATATAAAATATATACATAAAATTATTTTGAAAAATTGCATTTATTGGTTAATTTAAATTTAAATTTAAGTTTAAATTTAAATTTTTAAATTTACTTTTTAAATTTTAAATTTTATTAGATCTTGTGTTAATAAATTAATTTAACTTAAAAATATATATATACGGTTATTTTTGATAAAAAGTGGCATTTTCCTTCGGTAATAAATTTAAATTTAAATATTTATTTTTATTTAAATTTTATTAAATCTTGTGCTAATAATTAATTTAAATATAAAATATATACACTGCCTTTTTGATAAGCATGACATTTATTTAGGTAATTTTGATAAACATAAAATAATAAAATGATATATTAAAAATTTATCTACATGGCATTATTTTATTGATTTCTTAATTTTTTCTTAGGTGGCTATTTTTGAGTTGAAATTTCATCCAATCAGATCTTCATTTGACTATCATAATACCTCGTTTCAAAGATATCCAAGAGGAATTTAAGAACAAATGAGTGAATTGGAATAACAATTTTTCGGTCTCTCTATTTTCCGAAAAAATATCTTTTAGGCCCTCAAAATGGCTCCGGAAGTTTAGGACCCAAAAATTGCCAAAAATAGTAATTTGTGCTACAATTAAGGAAACTAAAAATAAACAATGGTGGGGTCCAAGTGGAATATGTGGGTAGTCACCAATATCCACCTAGATCAATCCTCCCCCCTTCAGAAGGAAGGGTCCTCATTGCATTGAGTGTTTCCATGAGATAGGGAAATTTATGTTGAACTTAGTCCCTAGTGATCCACTTGCCTTTGTGCAGGAGTTGGCTAGCTTTGACAATCCGATACAGTTGGATCTTCTTCTAGTGAGTGTTCTTGTTCTATGTGTCCATGATCCGATCAATTGTGGTCTATTCCATGTAGACTGGGTTTAGCTCTATTGGTGTGAGATGTTCTGCAATGTCTGATGTGTCTAGTAATGGTAGAAAGTATGACCGAAGGCGGTCCACATTGAACACTAGGTGTAGGCCAAGGAATGGGGGAATATTGAACTCAAAATAATTATCTCCCACATCTTTGGTGATGGTGTAAGCCCCATATCAGAGTGGTATGTGCTTCTGATGGGCTCCAATAAGGCGTTCTTTCTTCAAATGCAACCAAACTTTGTCACCCACCTGAAACTTGTGTGGCACACGATGTTGATTATGTCGTTGCTTGTACTTGACATTGGACTTCTCCAAGATGTCATGAACTTGCTAGAAGGTGTGTTGGATCCATTTAGTAAACATGGTTTCTTTATCAACCTCAAACTGTACATGTCTGGATTCTATTCGTGTAGTCACATGATGCATGGTGACATCAATTGGACACAATATTTGAAATCCTAGACCCACTTGAAAGGGATTGTGACCAATTGAGCTATGGAGATCTTTGTTGTAGCTTTTTTACACATAGGGAAGGCTTTCATCCCAGGTTCATGGATGCTTGGAGTTGTACATGTGGAGTATGTATACTCTGTTAATGACCTTAGTCTGGCCATTTTGGGGATGGAATGCAGTGGACCTCGTGATCCTTGTGTCCAATAGTGTCTAGAGGCAAGGCCAAAATGTGCTTAGGAACCATCTCAATCTGATATAATGTTTTGTGGGATCCCAAGGTGTACCGACACTCATTTAAAGAAGAGCTTAACAGTGTCCTCTGTTGTGATATTCTTTTTGCAAGCCACCAATATAGTTATCTTAGAAAAAAATCCACGACCACAAATATAGAGTCATTACCATGCTTGGTGTAAGGGAGGCTAGATAGATAGTCCATGGAGATGGATTCCCAGGGCTAGAAAGGAGTATGCATAAGAGTGTATATGCCTTCCTTGTTAATAGTTGGCTTGGCGATGGCACAAATGATGCAGGATATGATATATTTTCCAACGTTTTGTCGGAGTTTTGGTCAATAAAATTACTTATGTAGTATAGCCACAATTTTCTCCACACCAAAGAGTCTTGCAACCAAGCTATAGTGTGCCTCCCAAATTAGCTTGGCATGCTCACTTGAAGGAACAAAAAGGTGGCCCAAGTAGCACAAGGATGCATCCTAGAGGTGGAAATAAGGAACTTTCTTTCCATCCACTAGCATCTGGCATGTGGTGGCAATTTTTGAATCATTTTTGTATAGTTGTGGCTATCCATATTTCTCATCGTCACAAGAGTTGAGAACAGTATTCAGTGCTGCAACTGGGGGCCGAATGAGGCAAATTACCACATGATTAGTTTTTCCCTTTTTGTATTTAATGTTCAAGTGGAATTGTTATAGATATGTAGACCACTTCCGATGGTGATAAGTCTGCAACTTCCCTTGTGTCTGTATAAACTGAAGAGGTCATTGATCAGTGTGGATGACCATCTCCTTCCCCATAATATAATGTTTCCATTGTCAGCAATCTTGCATGATAGAATACATCTCTTTATCATAGGTGGGGTACTTCAGAATTGTATCGGAAAGTGTCTCACTATGATAGGCCACCGGATGTCTGTGTTGGGTGGGGACTGCACCGATAACATAGTCAGAGGCATCTGTCTCAATTTCAAATGGCTACTGCAATTCTGACAATGTGAGTATAGGTGCAGAGCAGAGGTGGTCCTTTAGCTCAATGAACACCTTATGTTGGAACTCAAACCAGAAAAATATTTCTTTCAATATGCCCTTGGTATCTGACTCAAATACCAAGTGATATGGGAGAATCCCAACATTAACCTTCGATAAAAGTTTCCAAGGCCCAAAAATTTGCGAAGCTCTATTAGAGTGGTCGGTGCTTTCCAATCCCAAACAACTTGGATCTTAGCCAGATCCATATGCACGCCTTGCTTATCTATGATGTAACCCAAATATTGGACTTGAATAATGCCAAATGTGCATTTCTGCAAGTTGGCACACAGTTTGTGTTGTCACAAGGTTTCAAGGACCTGTCGAATGTGTTGCAAGTGCTCTTCCCAATTCTTGCTAAAGTTGAGGATGTCATCAAGATAAACTTCCATGAATGAGTCTGTGAAGGGCCACAGGATGCCATCCATCGGCCTCATAAAGCTAGCAGGGGCATTTTTCAACCTGAAGGGCCTGACCAACTATTTAAAAAGGCCTTCCTTATATTTGAAAGTGGTCTTCCATACATCAATCGACTCTATTGGAACTTGGTGATGTCAAGACTTTAGATCAATCTTACTAAAATACTTTCCCCCCTTGAGTTGGTCTAGAAGGTCATCAATCCATGGGATTGGGTACCTATTCCTGACATTGATTTTTTTAGTGCCCAATAATCAATGCAAAGCCTCCAGGCCCCATATTTCTTTTATATAAGTATAATCAAGCTCCCACAAAGTGAGGAAATTGGCCATACCTTCCCTTTTTGCAGCAAATTTTGGAAATGTTGCTTTATCTCTTCATTTTCTAGAATAGAGTAGCAGTATATCAGCCCATTAGGTAGGGGTGCTCCAGGATCCAGGTCAATCTAATGTTTGACCTGACAATGGAAGGGCACCCCTATGGGTGAGGAGAAGATGTCCTTGTATTATCCCACAACCTTATCCACTTGCTTATATTGTGTGGAGGAACCTTTCCCAGGGGGCCATGGATGTGGCCACGATCTTCCCCTTACTTTGAGATTGAATCATAAAGAAAACAAATTTCCCAATTTGGGATATGATCTTACAACATTAGTTTGCAAAGATTAAAGAGATGGTGGTAGTCATGGCTACCTCTAGTATCCTATATAACTTATTTCCAAAAGTAATAATAATAGTGTAGAGGCCTAGACTCAAACACAACACGACACTTCCACATATATGGTTTGCCTAGTAATACATCACAAACTTCAAGAGGAGCAACATCACACAATACCTCATTTGTGAAGGGATTGATGTTGTAGGGAAGGCGACACTAATGGCTAACGTGGAGATCTCATCCTTGGTGAAACCATCTGATGATGTATGGTTATGGGTGTGGTGTGGTTGGTAGGCCAAACTACTTCACAAACTCTATTGAAATGAGGTTCTTTTGGCTCTTGTTGTTGATAATGAACTGCAACAAAGAACTCTTCTCCCACATCTTTGAGTGGAAGAGATGCTCCCCCTCCTTTGGATCTTTGGGCTTAGTATTCTGGACCTTGGTGGTGGAAATGGTGGCACTAGGCTCTGCATCAATAATATGCTTCCTTTTCTCATTCCCCTTGATGGGTTTTGACTCAGATTCAGAACATGCATCTGACTGTAAAGCCTTCAGCTCAACCACCAGTGACTGCTTATCTCGACACTCACGTGTGTTCTGAGTGGGGCTCTTATGGAACTCAAACCACTTTCTTATGTCCTTCTTGGTCTTCATGGTGTTTTTCTTTGCTTGCAGCTTCATCAGGAAGTCTTGGGTCACCCCACCTTGGCTTTGTCCTTTGTTTGGCGGTTTGGGGGAACCTTTCCCTTGATTTGGATTCACATATCCAAATTATCACTTCTTTTGTTTAAATTTCTACTTGATCTTGGTATTATATCGATAGATGGTTCCGAGCAAGGAGATGTCCAGGAACTCCATCTCATCCTATATGTATTTGTGTAGACAGTCACAGAACTTGAGTTCTAGACGCTACTCAGAATCCTTGATACCAAACTTTGTGCGAAGGGTATAAAAAATATTTGTGAACTCTACCCTATCTTGTTCCCTTCCTTGCTACAATATGGTCCACTTATGTAATTATCTTCATAGTTCCTGAGAGGGTAATATTATTCCATGATGGCATCTCAGAAAGAATTCCAAGTGGGTGCAACTAAAAACAGTGAGGGTTCCCTCTTGTCTTTTTTCTCATAGTAGGTTTCACACATGTCCTTAACGTGGGGGTGTCTTTGAGGAGTGAAAGAATAATATTTTCCCTATTAGAAAAATCATGAACCGGAAAATATCCTTCCAATAGAGTTAACCATTTATCTATGACCATTTCATATATTTGGCCTTCAAATATGGGAATGTCAAAGTTGACTTATACCTTAAAGGGAGTGGTGTCTCCAGGGTGGCAGCTAGATCAAGAAGCATAGCACGTGGAAATCTACTGAAGTATTTGGGAAAACTTGTCTGTCACAGTGTTCCATTGTCACTTGAGGGCTTCTTTGAGCAATATTTTGAAAGGATCTCCTGCTCCCTCATCTTTCTTTCTTCCGCTATGGGAGGCTGCCAAGGTCGATGAGGTTGGTCTTGCTAAGCTTCAACTAGTTCGAGCCCTAACTCCTTAATGACCTGACCTCATTAGGGATATGCATAGAAACACAAAGATATAGCGAAAACATAACTTCAATTCATTAATAACAAAGTATTGAAAATTGTTACATGCAAAATGGAAATAAACTATCTCAAGTGATGGTAGCTTATCCCTGAGAATAGATTTGGTGGCTACATGCCTTTTGAAATTTTTTACAATGAGGCTCGGTGGCCTTCTTATCATGAATAAATAATGGAAAACCCTAAACATCTAGAAGCCTAACCCCAAGAGATGAAGCACCAAAAGATTGTGGGCCTTGTTGGAGTTAGCTGGAACGTCAACTTCCCGAGGTTGTAACTTTGGCATATAATCTTTGTTTGATTATCATAATATCTTATTTCTAGGATCTCTAAGAGAAGACTAATAAAAAACCAACTTATTGGTTTGGCACTTTTCCAGTCTGTCAGTTTTCCCAAAAAAATGTCTTTTTGGCCCTCAAAATGGCTCCAGAAGTTTAGGACCCAAAAAACTGTCAAAAAGAGTAAGTTGTGCTACAATTAAGGAAACTGAAAAGAAACAATAGTGGGGGTCCAAGTGGAATAGGCAGGTGGCCACTAATATCTACCTAGATCAATTTTTAATTTTTTTTAATTTTTGACATATGTCAGTGTCTTCATCTGGAAGAAGGGCTCATGGCGATTATTAGATTTTTCATGGCATCATAATGCTGGAAAATTTCATTGCAATAGATCTTAATTTCTGAACTACGCCACTTCTCTGGGTAGTTATTAGACTTTTGATGAGATTATATGTATTGGAATTTTCTTAATAGGAACCTCTAGCATTTTTTCTTACTGGCAAAAAAAAAAATAAAAAAAAAAATTGTACTGTGGAATATGGAAATGTAGAAATAGAAAAATTTGGGCACTCAAATTGTTTAGGCGTAATTTAACTTTTCTAATTTTTTGACTTTTTCCAATCTTTTAATTCTCGTCAATTTCTTCCTAAATTTGATAAAAAATTTGTTGAAATTGTAAGTTTGAATTGCCTAATTTACACAATTCAAAAATCCATATAATTTAAGAACACTAAGAAAAAAAACATTGCATTGTGGAATACGGAAATGCATAAATAGAAAAATTTGGGCGCTCAAATTGTTTAGGCGTAATTTAACTTTTCTAAATTTTTGTCTTTTTCTAATTTTTTAATTCTCATCAATTTTTTCCTAAATTTGATAAGAAAATTGTTGAAATTGTAAGTTTGAATTGCCTAATTTCCACAATTCAAAAACCCATATAATTTTAGAACACTAAATCAATTTATAAATAAAAGATAAATAACAAAGAGTTAAAATATCTAACATAATTGTACCTCTGAATTGTATATATATATTCATTTCCTACCATATTTCCAAAAGGTTCCAAAAATTTGCAACCAAAAACTCCTACGTTAATGAAGTGACAATCTCCCTTTCGTACTCTGGATAACAAAATGCTCCTTTTGGGAAGCCATTAAGAGGTTCAAAGTGAATAAGATTCACTTTCGCTGGAATGTGCCTTAGCTGGATTAATGCCTATTCTAAGTCCGTGAAATCAAACAAATTTGTAGATGTTCCTCTCGCATCATTTCTGGAATCGTTTTGAGTGTTAGCTTTGGTGGTTGTTCCATATTTTTTCCATATAGTAAGTTAACCCAAAAATATTCCATGTTCAGTTCTTTTCTGTAAACTGATCCCTTGCATCCTTCGTAGAAACAACCTATGCAATATTTATCCCTTGTAATGCACCAAGTTGTGTGTTACATTGGTCAAGATCGCTACTAGAAACAATGTATGCACCATTTAGTGGTAGTTCAATGTGACAGAAAGAAGCAAGGAAATATTGTTAATTAAACATTAGAATTCCCACCTGCAATTCTTGCCTCTGCCTTCAACCCATTCCTGCAACCTCTCTCTGAATGTGTTGGCTTGGTGGGGCTTGACCTAGGTTCAGCGTTAGTTAGCCAAACAAATCCCTACACTACTGGCCCTTTCGGCATCATCCCATGGAGCCCGGACCGAAGTCTCACTTGAAGCAATATGGGGGGATGCTAGAACCAAGTTTTCACACCCCGAGATGGTCATGATGTCAGTTTATTCCTTCTATTCCTGCTCTTGCGCAGGTTGTTAAGTTCTAGGGATCTGTCAGTCTAGCCCTCTATTCCTCCCTTCAGTACCTCCGCGAAGGGGTACGATTGGCCTTTGCATAACCCTAACCTGCGATTGAGGTACTTTCGCACTGTTGAAGTAGTGTATCATGCAAATTCCAAACCTAGCTTAAGTTTCTTACTTATCTTATTAAATAATCACATTTAGCACCACGTAAATATATATCCTTATTTGTGTTCAATTAACCAACGTAATTACATATATTCGCACATCACATTAGCATTGTAAATGAAATCCATACACAATATGTTGGCTTGATGGGGCCTAACCTAGGTTCGGAGTTAATTAGCCAAACAAATCCCTACACCACTGGCCCTTTTGGCATCAACCCACAGAGCGTTGACTGAAGTCTCACCCGAAGCAGTATGGGGGGATGCTGGAACCAAGTTTCTTCACCCTGGAGATGTCTGAGGGGTCGATTTAGTCCAACTGTGCCTACCTTCGCGTAGGTCACTTAGTGCACTGTCCTGAACATAGAGACCTTCTTGATCTGTTAGGATCGCCTTTCATGTAGCCCTAATCAGGGGTCGAGGTGATTTCGCGCTGCTATGGTAGTGATCTGCACTATTTCCCCAAGTTACACCATGTGTCGTACTTATCTTCTTATATATGTTAGTGAACTTCGCTTAACCAGATACTTTAAAATACATTCACTTAGCCAACACAATCATATATGTTTGCGCATCATATAAATAATAGAAATGTAATTTATACCCATTACATTCAATGCAGAAAACATGAAATAAATACATAGAATTGGTGTAAACATCTCTTTATTAATGCTTCAACAGTTACAGAATCGTGTCACCCTCCGTACTCAACTATAGGGGTCTACGCACTCAGCTGTAGACTACTAGGCCTCTACGCACTTAACTGCAGATCCTTCTCCTACTCTACAACCCAAAGACTTGACTCTACACTTAAGACAAGACTCAATTCTTCATTATCCCTTCATTTTCTTCTCTTCTTCTTTTCATCTCTCAATTACTTAGAGCCTCGCTCTATTTATACACTCCCATGGTCCACGGACCATGGGTGTATCTCTAAAGCCGATATTAGATTACAAAATTGAGGGCGGACAACATTATGACTCATTTACAACTTCGTGCTCTGCACCCACAAAATTTAGAGTCTTTACATCGAATTTATAACTTTTAACGAAAAACTAGGCTTTAAACCCCAAAAATTCCCTTGAGGGATCCCACACCCAACACAATATGACCAGATGTATTAACAAGAAACAAAGACATAATTTGTAGGATATTTCTCTTTATTGATGTCTTCCAATGATTACATACTCTATCCGCCCTGCGCAAGACACAGTTGTAGGGGTATACACACTTTGCTACAGAATTCCACCCTAGGCCTCTGTGCAGTCAGCTGCAGAGCCTCTACCTACACTAAGACCCGAAACTTAGACTTCTCTCCTTATCGCTTAAGACTCCTTCTACAACCTATGACTCATCTGAACTTCTTAAAGCTTACTTACTTAGGTCTTTTTATACAATCCCATGGTCCACGGACCATGGCTAGATATTTTACAACTGACTTTACTTTACAAAATAAGGGTGGACAACCCTTTATGACTCATGACATCTCCGTGCTTCGCGACCACAAAATGTGGAGTCTTTACATCTTTATTACAAAATTTGACCCAAAACATGGGCTTTTAGCCCCAAAACTTTCCTTGGGGGATCTTGTTCCAAATAGGCCCTCAACACAAACATCGTGACTCGCCCTCGAGTCACTCAGCAGGCGCGGAGATCTTAGCGCGAAGACCTCCCAGCTCAACCCTTATGACCACAACCTCGGCAGTGCATTGTGTGGCCACCTACTTCACATCTTTTACCATTTTCTCGGTCACTACTCCTGAACTTCCAACCTGAAGCTTTTGCTGAGTTGCTTGTAGAGTCATAAGATTCCCTTCAATAGAGGTTGTCACCATGTAAGGCTCATCTAGCCAGGGTTTCAGTCACACCTTCAGCACTGCTTCCTTGTGAAACGTTGCATCCACCTGTTCTTTCAGCTGCTTGGCCTCTTGCAGCTTCTCCAATCTCTGTGTGAGCACAACGGTTCACGTTGTTCCTCATCATAGCACTATTGTAGCTCACGTGCTTCTATCTCCATTCATTGTACATTAGGGTCTTCCTGCAAGCTTGTCAGGACCTCGAACGATTGCTAAAAAAGTTGTGTGTAGTCTGCTACTGCACTATCAATGGCTGTTATTGCCTATGTGACAGTGGTTTCACGTTGTTCCTTTACTTCTGGCGGGGTTGAAGGCTGGGCCTTCAACTATAACTCGATGATTTGTAGGTTCAACTCCAACTGAACCCTCGCCATTTTTGTGCGAGCATTGTACACTCCTATAGCCAACTTGCGGATGCGCACCTCGACTGGTTCTTCCTCAGGAATGGCCAACTCTGGGACCATTCGGCATGCCTCCTCGATGACCTGCATTATACACTTGTTTTAGTTGGTTGGCTTGGTCATGGCAGTGATGGAAAAGTCTCGATATATTGCCATCTGCTCATTGTTAATCTGCTGCTCACTAATCACCCAGAGGGCATGGTGCTCATGGGCCCTCAGCTCTGCAATCACTCCATCCTGCAAGAGGTGGAGTGCTTCACGAGGGAGCACTGCTAGATTCAACCCTACTCCCTTTAGGGTGCTGATAGTGGGCCTGTAAGATTCGTTCTCCGTGGTCAGTGCTCCATCATGCAACACTATCACACTAGAGGCCTTCGCGTGTAGCATCTCGGCAACCTCTGAAGTGTTGATAGCAAGAATGGTGGACACCGTGCCGGCTTGGGATGCATGGGTTTATAGCTCCTATAGACCTATCTAGATAGCCCCCAATATTAGTTGCTGCTACTGCTCAAACTGTTGTAGGGCCTCCGCGATGACATCCTGCACCGTGTGACTGATGTCATGCAAATTGCCCTCTGTGAGGGTGATTGGTCCAACGATGTTTTAGTAGCCTTAGATTTCTTACTGGACCCTCCCTTCTCCTACTCCCTTGGACACTTGATGCCAGCGGATGTCACCTGTGGGTCCATGTCGTGTTGTTCTGTCTTCTCGTCTGTCTCCTCCTTTGTCTCAGGTGAAGGCGACCTCGTGCCTTTATCAAAGCCTCACTCTGTTCCATCTGTTTGTGTCTCTGTCTACTAACCGTCATCGCGCTCTACCTGGGCCTTGTCAACGACCTCCTTCTTCCTCTTTTTGGCCAGTTGTATCATCTTTAGCTTGGCCTCCTCCTTCTTTCTCTGTGCAGTGGAATTTCTCCCTCCCACCACCAAGTCTGCTGTAGTGCACCATTTTGTCGGCCATTGATCAAGTACTGCATCAATGGCATCATCCATTTCCAGCTAAGGAAAGTCATGCCATTTCTGTGTAGGGTCCTTCTGTGCCCTAATGGTCACATGGTGAAAATCTGCTTTGAACTCTGCGTAGCCCTGTAGGTTGGCAAACACCGTAGGTGACAACTGCGGCTTGCGATTGATGGTCATGTGGATGTTCATCTCCATCAAGATCCAGAAGATCTTGTTGTCCTTTATTTGTTGCGTATCCTTGGTCACCCATAGCGAAGAATACTTCACTGCTTTTGGTAGGTTTGGCGCGACCGAAGAGAATTGGTTATCCTCTACCAGCTCCGATGCTACTAGCACATTCATTAACAAGAGCCATGCAAAGTGGATCGTATTACTGAGATCCTATGCTTCGTAGCAGTTTACAAGGAACTCACTGTGGAGATAGTCTACCCAATTGAACCAAAGTACTTCAGCGCACTGGGCTACTAGCACGATGACAGCATCGTCATCTCATCGACGTGGCACTTCCTCATCACCTTCCCTGCTAGAATCTACGTAGCCACCTTTATAGTAGGGGCACAAATGCTGGATATGGCATATCCATGTGGCTTCTTTACTGACTTAAACTCTAGTGTCTCCTTCGGCAATGTCTCAAATACTGAATTGGCTATGAGAACTTTGAAGTGCTCGTGGTTCATGTGCGCCTGAGAACCCAACAACTAAATTCTTGAAATGCCAAGTGTTTTTCACTAGACAACCACCTGTAATTTAAAGGGGATTTTGAGTTCAAATTCGACTGTTCTGCCCAAATTTGGTTCATTAACGCGAGATTGGCAGCAAATTTTCAAGGATCTGACCCATAAATTTCGTTTTCGCCTGATCCATTTGGCCACATTTCAACTGTCAAATAATGAAAAATTACTTTAATGTTCACTTTCCATTCAACCTGCGCGACTTCTCCCTGGGTAGCACAACTCCATTTGCACTGTCGCAAGCCTTGTGACACTTCCATGCTTTGCATAATCCTCCAATCGCATAGCTCCCCAAGCCAGGCAGTGTAGTTTATAGTCCCGTGCCTCCTTTCAGCTACATGGAGAACTAAGACTATGCTATGTTCATATAGTCACATGGCTGGACCACCGGTGTATGGTTTCAAGTGACTTCCATTCACCTTTCTTTGGAAGGGATCTCCATTCAATTTGACCAACATAATCGCTCTTTCGACAGTAATCTCCTTAATGACATAGGGTCCTAACCAGTGCATTCTAAATTTCCCTGGAAATTTATCAAACTTGTTGTCATATAACAAAACTAGGTCATTTACCTCAAAGTTGCATAGCTTAATGTGCTGATCATGCCATGCTTTTTCATGCTGCTTTTGGACCTGTTAGTGAAATCTAGCTAGAAATCTTTCTTCCTCGAGGTCAGCCAGCTTCGCGAGCCTTTCTTCTAGGGCTCTGTGATTTGTCATACATGTGAGCGCCGCTATGTGCAGACTAGGCACAATGTATTCCATGGGCATTACTGATTCAACACCATATACAAGCCTAAAGGGTGTTTGTCTAGTTAACTTATTGCATGTCGTCCGATAGGCCCATAGAACTGCCGATATGCACAGGTACCAATCACTTCTCTGATCGTTGCAAATATTGGCCAATGCACTCTCTAGTAATTTATTGAATGCTTCCACTGTCCTATTAGCCCGTGGATGATAAGGCGTGCTCTTCTGGTGATATACCTAAAATTCCTTCATTAGCGTGCTGATCATCTCATTCAGAAAGTGCGTACTGCGATCACTCATCAAAATCTTTGGACACCTAAATTGTGTCAGTACATACTCAAATAGGAACTTCGCAGTAGTTGCACCTGTGCAATCCTTTACATGTTTTGCCTCCACCCATTGAGTTGGATACTTCGTCGTGGTGATAATATACCTTGCTTCCGTATTTCCTTCGGGCTGGATGGGTCCCACAAAATATATCGCCCATTTCTTAAAGGGTTGTAATGTCATCTGTGGATTCAAAGGCATCTCATCCCTCTATGATGGCCTGCCATTTCGTTAACACATATCACACGCTTTGTAGTAAGCTTTTGAATCCTGATGGAGGATTGGCCACCACAACCCTGTGCATAGAATCTTCTATGCAGTCACTCTCCTTGCGTAATGTCCTCACACAGCGCCCCCATGAGCATTCGTGAGGATATTGCTCATTTCACACTCTGGTACATATCGTCGCAATATTTCGTTAGAACCCATTTTGTACAGATGCCCAACAATGATAGAAAAATCTGCCGCGTGCACCACTAACTCCTTCTTCTGCTAGATGGTGAATCCTTCCAAGGCAGTTCCTGTCATTAGGAAGTGTATGATATCTTCAAAATGACCATTTGCGGCGCGCGCTGCAAATAGCTATGCATTAGGAAATCCCTCCAAATTAGTGGGCTCTTCCCTTATTTCGATGCATGAGAAATGGTCTGGTCCTTCGTTTAGTTGTCCAGGTTTTACAATAACTTTAAATTCATACTCCGAGAATAATAACAACCACTTGCAGATTCTCCCCCCTAGTGCAGGCTTATTGACTAGGTATTTCAACGTAGAATGATCCGTATACATCTTAAAATGGCCACCCTGGAAATAGTGTCTAAACTTCTAGAGCGCGTATACCATGGATAACCCTTCGCGCTTGGTGGTGGAATAGTTCTTCTTCACCTTGGATAACCTTCTGCTTTCGAATGCTATGGGATGGTCCAAGTCTCCTTTGCCAGCCTGTGTTAGTACTGCTCCCAGTGCTATACATAACGTGTCAACATGTACATGAAACTCCTTCTTCCAATCTGGGAAGACTAGGATTGGTGTGGTGACCATCTTTTCTTTCAATACATCCCAGCTTTTCTTACAGTCCTCGTTCCAATAGAATGTGACATCCTTTTTCAACAACATATCCATAGGCGCGGTGATCTAGGCATAGCCTTTGATGAACTTTCTGTAATATCCTGTATGTCCTAGGGTAGCACGCATCTATTTCACACTCCTCGGTTCTTCTCAGTTAAGTATCACCGCGATCTTCCCAGGATCTACCATCATTCCCTATCTACAAACCACATGACCCAACAAGGTCCCAAAAGGAACACAAAATAGACATTTCTTTAGATTGAGCGCAATTTGGTATCTTCAATAGGTATCTAGCATCAGGCGCAAGCTTGCCACATGACGCTTCACTAGCCCAAACATAGTCTAGACATCAAAGTATACTTCTAGGAACTTATGAATAAATTCCTTGAGCACAACAATAACTACACGCGAGAAAATTGCAAGTGCATTCTTCAATCTGAAAAGCATTACAGTGTACTAAAAACACCCCCCACTCAGTCGCGAAGGTCATCTTGCTCCTATCCTCTGGCGTGATTTTGATCTAATGGTACCCAGAGAACCCATCAGTTAAGGAATATGCTTCCTGGCCACCTACATTATCCAACACCTCATCAGTGAATGGAGTCAGCAAAGGATCATGTACACAAGCGTCATTCACCTTTTTGAGATCTACGCATATCTGTATTTCATTCTTCTGCTTATTTTCCTATACCACCATTGGGCTAACCTAATTAGATTCTTCCACAGTCTCAATGATGCCTGCCGTGAGTATCTTGTTTAGTTCTAAGTGGACCTTCTCCTTATACTTTGGATTGAGATGATAAGGTCTTTTCTTAACGGCTTCACGTCGGGCTTCAGTGTGATCTTCATAACACCTAGGTCCTCGATTATCCATTTTACATATGTAAACTTGGTAGGGGATAAATCCTAGTATTCTTGAGCAATTCAGTGACCTATCCACCATCGTGTCATCCCAGTAATCTCCAATCTTTGCGAATTTGGGCTCTACCTTCGTACCAATATTTACTTGTTTCATTTTCAGTGGCACAATTATATTAGGATTCTCAGTATGTGGTCCTTCAACCTCGCAGTGACCTTTTGTTTCGGGGATGTTAACTCTTCGTGGGTTCTCATCTTCTTCTTCAGTAGTTACATTATAGCATTCCAGTGTGTGACTTAGCTGAGTAGTCCAATCAGGTTGAATAAGGTCCAAGGGATCCTGCGGTATCCTAAAGATTGCTGCTTTTACTTCTTGTAGTGCCTCATCAATACAGTCAAACCCGTCTTCAAAGATGAATGTCATTATCAATCCTTTGTGTAGAATATCCCATTCACCTGTACCATGGCGGAGCTCTGTTTCCAAGTACCAGTTCATTGGGATGACATCCAGGGTGTGACTGAACAAGTGCACCCATTCAAGTTAGGGCTTCGCTCCATAAGCCTCGACCCATTTGACTAAGTATGCGTGTAGATTGTCCTTCCCGTCATAATTTTTTGTCATTTGCACCTTCGGCTTCCCAAAGTGTGTTCTCGTCATCCTCCTACATTTGCGCCAATAATCAAAGCTACCCTTGTGCGTACCCTGCCACCTTGTGGCTGTAGTATGCAGTGCCCAATCCAAAGCCTGGAAGCGCTACTTCTTTGGTACCTCCCTCTCAAATGCGTCCAAGAATATATCTACATTATTTAGGCCATCATCAGTGGTCATATTTCTTACCTCTGACAACACACAACATAGTGACCAGGTCATCATGTTACAGCTCAGCGTGGTTACTTCATGTAACCGATTTTGCCAGCGCTCTAATTCTTCATCAGAGTCCGAGGTGCAGGAACTCTTGTAATCCCATGTAATTCGTCCATCCGCTATTGGATTTATCAAATCTTGGTCTCGTGCTGCTATCTTATAGATACAGTCCAGATCGTCATCGCTCTCATAATTGTGGACTGGTTTAGTATAGCATGATCCTTCAGCAGGATCTAGGGGTGCTATTATGCGAAGCGATTTCTTCTCAAATATCATCTTCTGCTTCTTCAGGTTGATTACCCCGTTCATATTAGTAGCCTAATCAATTACAAGGAGCGCAGGATAGGGGTTGTTGTCATCCACAATTTCTATTATTTCAAAGTTAGCCAGTGCAATCACGCATTCAATATCTACAGTCACCCTTTGCAGTCGCCCCATGAGGATGATCTTCTGCTAATTTTCCATCCTTAACTAAATTGGAGACCACTACAATGAGAGTCTTCCCATCCATTCCTAAGTTTGCTTTGGTAGGACGTTCGCATCTAACCTTAGATCCAAAATAACTTGATCCATTTCATACTCTCCTATCTACACAGTCAGTCTCATCTCTCGTCCTATCCTTGTTTTATGCTTACTAATCTTTCATACCACGTGCAGTTCACCTAGAGTGTTTCTAACACATCTATTTATAAGCTCCTGTAATCCTTTTACAACCTTGATATCGCGTAGCAACTTCATGCAAGTATAAGGGAGGTTGTAAGCATAGAAGGGTCCATTTATTAATCAGGCTTATCCTTGCTCCCTGAGGTGGAGGCCTCAGTGAAGCTCTTCTTTGCTTCCATGAATGTTTCACTTGCGTGCTCCAAATCAAATTTAGCCTCCTTCACTGGAGCTTTGCAAGCCCATGCATTGTCTTCAGGTTGTTTCCCCTTATCATCCCCTATTGCAATTCCACTTTGGAGCACTATATTCACATTTGGATCCTCTTCGCAAGGCTCAAATCTCATCATGCAGGTTCTGAGTCGGTTGAGGTGGTAACGCCCCTTTGTCACATATCCTTGCTATCATCGTAGGACAGTCCTCTATCTCATGATCAAACAGAGTGTAATATTTACACGATGGATGTGTTGGGTTAGTGCACTTGTGGGCATAGTGTCCTAGTCCTCCGCAATTGTAGTAGATTAGCTATCCTCGACCTCTGCCAGATCCTCCTCCACCTCGGCCTCATCTACGCCCCTGAAATCCTGTTTGCGCCATCCTTACACTCTGGTTAGGGGGACGCGTTTCTGCCTGAACCCTATAGGCGGGTGTTCTATCCATCATCAATTCATAACTTCTGCAGTTGCACTGATCATGCCCTACCGACCTACAGAAGTTGTAGAACAGTTGTTGTGGTGTTTGTACAAACTTCTACAGCAAATGATAGTTATTGGTGGTATGTTTTCTTGCTACTTGACATATAGTGCAGCACAACGCAGGCCCCACACTTGGTATTGCTTGAACTTCTAGCCTCAAAGGCATCGGTCCCCCTCCTGCCATGTAGTTTGCAAAGACCGGGTAATGGTCTTTGTCATGCCTATGACCCTTGCATTTCAGGGACCATACCTCTTCGTGCACCTCTGGTTGAACTGTTTTGTCCTGCTTCAAACTTTGCATCTTAAGGCAGAGATTTTGCAAATGCGCATGAATCTGTTGAAACCCACATTTGGATTTGCATCTGTGTTTCATGCAGTCTCATTGCAATCTCCAAGGCCTCTGCCTGAGTTGTTATCTTCTGTTGTGACAACGCAACCCTTAGGTTAAGCAGGAGTGAAGCCACAAACCATTCGTGGTGCTATCCATTCGTTAAGTTCATATTAGCTTCACAAATTTTACACTTCAATATTTGATCTAATTCCCAAGGTGTCTTGCCCGGTTTCATCGTGATTTCCTTGAACCCCATAATCGATTGTGGCTCAGATTTAGGCCTATTGAATTCTTAATTCAGCACGGTCTGGATGTCTATCACTCCAACATTCGGGTTATCATTAGAGTATTTAATGTATCAGGTTAGTGTGTGATCCTGCAGAGCACTAACCAGTGTTTTCTTCTTCATGTGATCATTTGTAATGCCCTGAGCTTCCCATACAACTTTCACGACAAACCAGAATTGGTCTGGGTCCTCATTTCCCAAGCCTTTGAACAAATATAACTTCATTGAATTTGCCATGCTGAACTGCAGTGGAGGTGGTGGCAGTACGAGTGAAGTCGCAAGTGATGGTGGTGAAGTTGGAGGTGTTGTGGGTGGAGGTGGAAGCTGCACAAATCCTTGTCTTATTAACTAAATAGCACTTCATGGAGAAGCCTGTGCTACTCCCTCTTCATCACCCAATGGAGGTGAAATCAATGGACTATATTCGGGACCCTTTCTTCCTTCGTTCCTGTAAGTCTTTCTGCTTCACATAGCTCCGAACATCAAAGTTATCTGCATAACCTGTTTTTCACACAATAACATCTTAATCCAGGTATTCAAAGACTTCAGTACTTACCTCACGGTCGTTTGAAAAGTGCCGCTCTGCCTCGTTGTAGCTAACTGAGGTATCGACCGCGAATTTAGTCACAAATCCTCCTATGACGTGATCCAGCCAATGATCGACAACATGGGAAATCTTATCCTCAGAGGCTTCTAGTCTCTGTACTAACTTTGGAGTCCTCGTACACCCAAAGAAAACTTATACTAATTTAAGAGGAAGAGTGAAAAAACATCGTAAAACATAGAGTTACCAACTATACCAGCAACTAATCACATAGAGAATACATAAAATTATTTGTTTGATTCACTTTAATACCTTGTTTGATACAATCTAACTCAATATTGCAAACTACTACTTGTGCATTGAATGTATTACACTACCAAAATTGTTGACTATGTAAGCCACCCAATAGTTGGAAGATGTAGGAAAAATTAAATTCAACACTACTTAATTTTGATTTATCTTCATTATAGTTTTCAGCATAGATAATTCCTAAGTGTTTTCTAGATTTGTTAAAATGTATTGGTTTCTGAATTGCAAAACTGAAGATTAACTTCACAATTGTTGACTAGCTCTCGGATGAAGTGAAAACATGTGTCAATGTGTTTGCTTTTGTGATGAAACACATGATTTCCGAAAAGTTCAATCATTGAATTATTATCATAGAAAATAGGAGGTCTCTTTCTTCTCTTCAAGCTCAAGATCACATATTAATCTTCCTAATTAAGCTACTTAGAATGTTGCTCCTATTGCTACAACATACTAAGTTTTTGTTAATGAAAAGGAGACAATGAGTTGCTTCTTGGATGCCCATGAAATCAATCCTATAACTAGATGAAATGCATATCTTGAGATACTCTTTCTGTCATCAATACTCCCTACAAAATCACTATCTATGTAACTAACAAGATAATTTTTTTTGGAATTAATATACAAAATACCATACTATATTGTTCCTGCAATATAACGTTGACTGTATACATTATGTCAAGGCTTATTTTAATGAGATACATTAGGGTGCCTACTAGTTGCTTGTACAAAGTGGAAATGACTATTGGACTATTGTCATCTTTTCTTAGCTTGGTTCCCAAACCAATTGGTTTGTTTGTTGGTTTGTATTCACTCATCTTGAACCTTGCCAAAATGTCTCTTGCAGATTTTCTCTGAAAAATGAAAATTCCCTTTTCAAACTATTTATCTTCTATTCCAAGAAAAAATTACATGTGACTACGATTGGTCATTTCAAATTCCTTCTCCATAGTTGTTTCAAAATCTTCAGACTGTAAATTTCCTATGTGAATCATATCATCAACGTAAATTGAAAAAATCAAAATACTTCCTTACAAATATGATTTTGCATAGAGAGAGGATTCATTAATGTTGTGTTTGAATCCTTTGTTGAAAATATAAGAATCAACTTGGTTGTATCATGCTCTGGGACCGTGTTTTAAGCCATAAAAAACCTTTTTAACTTAGAAATTTTCAACTTTTGACCCTTGACTTCACATCCTGGAGGTTGATCTACATAAACTTCTTCCTTCAAGATCCCATTTAAAAATGTTGATTTGATATCCATTTGATAAATTGCCCACTTATTTATTGTTGAATTATTGTGAATATTGTTATAGCAATATCCAACCTTGCTACTGGAGCGAAGGCTTCTTCATAATCTACTCCAAATTGTTGTGTAAATCCTTTTGCTACCAATTTGGATTTATGATTTTCTATTTTCTCTTTCCACTAATCTTGATCTTATATACCCATTTGAATCTAATTCTTGCTTTTCCCATTGGTATATCTACAAGACTCCATTGGTCATTCTTCTCTATTGCTGCAATTTCTTTATTCATAGCATCAACCCATTATTTCCTTCTAACTGCTTCTCAAAATGTATTGGCTGACAAGACAAGAAGGGAAAATGTACTTGTTCATTATCTAGTTTTTCATAAATTTCTCTCAAACTTATTCTTTTATCTAAAATGGTGTGATCAGATTCTCTACTTAAGGATGGACTATTTGCATTATGTCCTCTTTCGTTTCCCCTTGAGCTAGAACTTGTCAATATGGTAGTCCTTGTCTTTGTTGTTCCACTTATGTTGCTTCACTTAGTTCGAATACTATGGAAAAAATTGATTTCTGTTTTTTCTATTATCTTGATCATTCCATGTTTAATCTTTAAAGAATTTAACATCTCTTGAAATAATCTCTTTCTTGGTGATAGGGTTTTACAATTTATATGCTTTGAAATTTTTTTATTTTTTTTGTAAATTGAGGTTCTAGTCATTCATAAAAAAGAAAGTACATAGATATCAAAATGCAAGTAGTCTCACCCCTACCAGGTTTGCTGACTAAAGCTAGCACCATATGCCAAATAAACAAAAGTAAAACTAAAGGAACAATCCATGGCTTGATAGGCCAAAAGCACCAAAAGATAAACAGAACTAGAAGAACACTTGTGACTATGCTCAATCTTCAGAAGTAATAGATGCGGGGTTTTTTGACAATAGGTGCATTGAACATGCTGCTCGAAGTGAGCCATCCATGTTTCCACCTTCTACGACTTTTGAGATAACAGATTTTGACCATGCCAAACCACCACAATTAATTCTCTGACATGGCATTGAAAATAATGTTGTTGATTAAACGTAGTGATGACAACCTCGTGTTCTTCCTTCCTACCCTTATCATAAGCTTCCAAGTGATCTAGGACAAACTGGAAAGGGTCATGACATGCCTCAGAGAAACAATATCGTCCAGCAACCCCTGCATTCTCTGACCAACGATTTTGACCCCACACACCTTCTCCTACCCCACATGCCACACTACCCTTCTTTCCATTCCCAGCTGCACGACCACCCCACACTACTATCACACCACCCCTTCCACCACAGGATCTTGACGTCGCACATATCACACCTCAAGTAGTTCGACCGCCCCGTGATGCATGTTCATTAACCTGACCCACCAATGCCACCTTCAACTCATTGTTGCACCCTCCCTAGCTGGTCGAAGCTCCCCTTCGTTTGGGCTAGAAGTGGGAATTGCACGGTGTAGGTTGCATGGTGAGGGCCTAGGGAAAAACCTCTAATATAGGATCAACAATGAGCAACACCACCTCCTGACACACTGTGAACTGCAGTAGACCAAAAGGGAGCCCAAAATTATCCAACATATGCCAACTTCTCAGAATTGATGACCACCTCTCTCTAGCCCGGGGAGTTGCAAGCAAACCCATAGATAAGAAACATGCCAAATAGACTAAGACCTTGCCTTCACCTCTACTAGAGGAAGTTCCTAGGAACAGAGTCATAGATAGAAAGACTTGACACCAAGGCACAAACACATGAGATATGAATCCAATCCAATTACTAGCCACAACATTCACCTTCAGACCACTTTTCCACCACCGAACCCAATTTCATCTCTCCCAGTAGTGGGTGTTAGGAATCCAAGGAAAACCCACAGAGAGAGGAGGACCCATGAGATATCCGACTGACAGGAGACTCAGACACCCTCCCAAACACAGATAACATCCAGGAAGAAATCTAGCATGCAGCACAAGAGTGGGCTCCAAGACCAACCAAATTACCATGCAAAATTCACTCAAGCCACTAATAAAAGTGAGAAACCAAGTGAAGGGAGAAGAACTTAACTCTTTTGTAAACTGGACTCAGTGGAGGAGACGACGATAATGAAATTTCCACCACTCCCAAACTAACAGAGGGTCAGAGAAACCTGACAGACTAATAGAGCTCAGACCACAAACTTCCATCCACCATACTACCACAACAAAATAGCATTCTTGAAATGTGATGAGCGCCATAAACCCACTTCCCTCTCCAACACACAATCTCAAAGATAATGAATGAAACTTCACATGAAGCATCATTAAAATCACTGTACACAATACGTAATGGGAGGACAGGATAATTGTCATCCTTACCATCCACCAAATGTACCCATTCATAACACATACATCTACTAGGCCTCGATGTTCATCACCCCCATCAGAGAACCCTCTCTAGAAGCCACTATCTGGCATAACTCATCACGATGGTTATTTTGAGAGTTGAAAGGTCGGTCTTGAATAAGTTCCTAACTTGTATTATCACTGGCCAAGTTGGGTATCTTATTGTCTTCTTCATTCCCACGCCTTCTCACATGTTCTGTTATTACATAGTCAAAGGAAGATAGACATGAGTGGATACACTCACCAATAAGCTCTAACCTCCAAATTTTGATCACCTTGTTTGGAGGGGACCTATTAATAAGCTTTTATAGCATATAAACTGCAATTTAGAAATCCCCAAAGACCTGCAATCTATGCAATCTCATCTCAGTGTAAATTTGAATCCCTTTATTGAGTGTTAGTAATTCAATGACATTGTTGATAGAGCTACCACATGAAGCTGCAAAAAGTTTCATGACCTTCCCCTTATCATTTCGAATTGAGCCACCAAGGCCAGATGTGTCAAAGTTTCCTTTGGATGTGTCATCAAATTTTAACTTGAAAAAACCAAGCGGATGTCAAGGAAAGGTGTCGAGAAATCTTCCCCCTCATGGAGAGTGGCTGGGCGGGCCCTGGGATATTATAATCCGAGCTAAGAGCCAAGATCTTCAAGATGTCACTCTCCTTGCCCTCATCTTTCCAATCCTCCTTCGACCAACAAGAAATAGAGATGGATTCTTTGATATTGCACTTTGTTACCTCCTAGACCTAGTTGGCCCTGATGACCTCTGAGTGAAACACTGCTCTGTTTCTAGCTTTCCAAATATTCTAAAGGAAGAAACCTCGTGAGAGACAACATGCTCTATTCACCACATGATTCTTGAAGAGCTTCCAGTGCCACAATTCCAACGATTCTCTTAGATTATTCTCAAACCGATATACAACCCAAACAACGTGGAAATTTGCCCCCAAATATCCATTGCCACTGTGTTAGTGCAGTCTTTGTAGCCTTCCTCCAGTGATCAAACATGTTCTTACAAAATGATTTTAAGGTTTCCAGGTCAAATTTTGTCATTCAGCGAGTCTTCAAGCAAAATTTGGTCACTAGGTATTAGGTCTAGGGTTTGCTTTTACTCCTTTCAAAGTTGTCCAAATGTCGGTCCATGTCATCATTCAGCTGAGTATACCATCATTCAGAGGGTTGTCATTATCATGTCAAGTTCCATTGGGTCATTTTACACCTTGTTCATGCTTCAGTTGTGCCTAGGTAAGGTTCATTTCCCTCTCCTAGGGCTTTGAAGGCAATTTCTCTTGGATGGTCAAATCATCAGCAAAAATTGTATCCTGATGTTAATACACCTTCTTCTATCCTTAATGTACCTTATTAAACACTTCCCATCACTGAGATCCCCGAAATTCCTCATTTTTCCACAAACCCTAGTTTCTTGCTACAACTTGACAATTTTCTAGGTTGGGCATGTGTTTAGCCCTTTTGGACCCCTTATCCTCACTCAATCTTTGAAATTCTACTTTCCCCTACTTCCTAACATCTCTCCCCAGCTCCCAAAATTTTCTCAAGAATTTAGAAGCCCCTTATCCCCTTCATTTCGATTCATTTCAATAAATCCCTTGTTCCACACATCGGGATAGGTTTCACTCAAATGATGTCTTTGAGAAATAAACGATGAATTTGGGAAAAATAAGAGAGATTTTTTTCCTAAAACGGCCAAGGAATTAAAACCTCCTTCACTTTTTACACAGGTGTCATGGTTTTAGAGAAATGTCAAAAATACAGCTGCCTTGGGAGAATTGATGCACCTTCGCAGTGACTTTGGGAAAATCAATTTTTCTCATAGCTTGGATGGCCAAATTACTTGCTTGATGAATCAAATACTAACTAGACACAAACATCTTTCTGATGAGCTATCATGAGCTCAATTTGAAGTTGAGGAAGCCCTTCGAAAGTTGATTACAACAGCACTCTGCCTTTAGGCAACTTCATTTTGCACATTTTGACCATTCTTGGGAGATTTGATTTTTCATAAGGCAAATGAACTCAAAATTGAAAAATTATAGTTGGGTTAGAAATCTGACTCAAAGACCTTTCCAACGAGCTATCTTGCACCCAATTTTGACACCGGGAAGGCCTCCAAAGTCTCCTGAAAAATGCGCTACGCATAGGGTTTGGTGGCGCGACACATTGGATTTGTGGCGCGACGCATAAATCTGGAACCCTGATTTCACTCACAAACTCTCCCAAATTGCAAAATTTGGTCAATATTCTTGTCTCAAGTAAGTTAACATTTCTCCCATGACCAATGAATGAGTTATCTTGGTGTTTATGGTGATTTAGTAAGAAATTTTTCAAACCCTACCTCCTTGCAATTTTTCCTCAAAAACAATTGCTTAGGGTTTGCAGTTTGAGTTTTTGTTGTCAAGTCCACTTCAGCACTCCCTCCTTGATTTATTTTCTAGTTTCATAAACCCATTCCCTAACTCCATATCCCTAATTCTCATTAACCCTATATCCCTAATTCTCATTACCCCAAACCCTAGCTACATGTTCCTAAACCCTAATTGTTGTCCCAAAAAGCCTAAATACTATTCCTTAAAACCCCTTATTCCCCATATCTAAAAACGACATCAAGGTTGTCTTTACCAATGAGTCAAGCGAAAATCAAACCATTCAGTCCAATAGCAACAAAGAAGCCAAACAGAGTTAGAGTGAAGTGTCAAAGGTTTCAAAAATTGCAAAAGTGGGTGTGCCCAAATAAAAAATCAAAATCCCTATCATAAGAGATATGTTTGTGTTCCAATAATCCAATTTCACACCAAGATACATCAGTGAAACCAAGACAAATCATGGAGCAGTGAAGAAATCACGTTGAAGGCCGAAAATGTGTTGTAGTTGCAGAACGCGATGCATAGGTTGAGTGTCACAGCACACATGGCGTGCGCGGCATAGGGCAATTTTCTGTAGTGTAAAAATACACTCGCGCAGCGCACATGACATGCACAGCGTGTTGGGCTGTTGCGCGGCACACAGAGCCAGAACTCAAATTTTTGTCATTTGTTTCAAAAAACTCCAATCTGCTTAGGTCTTCTCGCTCCAAGAAGTTTATGAAATTTCCATTAACATGTCTGGCACTCATTGAAGTGGATTATGAGAGTTTGTGATGTCAAATTGCAAACCCTATTACCTTGTTTTAAACTGCTCCTTATGGTTTGGATTTCAAGTTTCAAAAGTCTGATTTTTGTGCCAAATAGTTCAAAAATCATTCCTCACCTATGGTTATGTTCCCCTTCATTGTAATATCATCATTGTTAATATTCCTCTCTTATTCCCTTATAATCCCATTATCACTCATTCTTGAATGTCCCTATCCCTAAATCCTACCACTTCCTATTTCACTTATAAAAGATCCCCAAAGCCCAAAGTTCCCAAATAGTCAAGTGATTGTCCCCACACTCCAATTTTCACTTGAAAAAAGTCCATGGTACCCACTGTTCACAGTCCTTTTCTATTTGGCACACATTTGGAAATCAAAACAAGACACCAAACTCTTCATATTTACCTTAGGCAACATGGATGAAGAAGGCACTTAGGCGGCGTAAAAGGTATGATCGGCTCCGAATCTGGGCCGAAGCCTCTTTGGCTGAGTATGATACTTGATAAGGGACCTTTAGTCCAAATTTCAAGGAATTTGGAGAAAATTTTGTCATTTTTGTTTTTTTTTGTCACAAAACAGAGTTTTCTGCCCAACGCGTAGCACCACTTGGCGCGCGCATATGATTGGGACATCTTCTGGAGGAAAACTTGACATTTTTGGGTTTTTTATGATAAATTATGCATGCTCAGGAATGTCCGAGAGATTTCATCAAGTTCTAGGTGGCCTAAAGGGTCAAAAACATCTTGAAAATGGTCTTTCTGCCACTTTTTCCACACATAGGAACCAATCTTGGGAGATTGAATTTTTGGAGGAGCCAATGGACACCAAATCCAGAAATTCCACTTGTTCTGGAAAGTAGACATGTAGGTATTTCCAACGAGCTATCATGAGCTCAATTTGGACTCCGTGAAGGGCCTGAAATTCAGCTCCAAAGTGGCGCGACGCATAGAGAATCAGGCATGGCGCATAGAGGATTTTTTGCCTGTTTTTCACTGTACAACTTAGAAATTCGCCTAGTTTTGACTAGTTTCACTTTTTCATGTAAATTTTGATCCACCATGATGTAATTTGGGTACATATTTACTTTTTCTAGAGGATTAATTCACTAAAAATTCAAAATTAAATGAATGAATCAGTTTCCTACCATATAGAGGCAAGTTGTTTGATTGCCTAGATTTCAGTGCTTTGTTTAGAATTGGTTGAAACAACTCCTAGAATGATGAGCTCAACCCCTAGAGGCATGGAAATGGATTGGGCTAGTCTATATCATGTATTTTCTGAGTCATTTTCAGGTTTGGACACTTGGGATTGCTTGACACATCATTGTACATTCTATCTCTGCATTTTTGGCTAAGGAAAGACCAGGGTTTTGCAGCACTTGTTGGGATCCATGTGGCTTTGTGTTTTGATGATGTTCTTCTCTATGTAATTTTAAGTTCACTGATGTTTATGTGTATCATTTTCCCTTCTCTTTTCTTCTGAAATTAAAAAAATGAGTGATTAAGGTAGAATCCATTGGAATGTTATGCTCTGCCTTGAAATTTTGTTTAATTTTACATGTTTTCGTCTGTTTGAGGAGGACTCTTGAGACTCTCTTTCCCTCCTTGGATCCTCATCGGTCTGATCCATCCATTCATTCAAATCTAAAGCATAAAAACGATTTCCTTCCTTGCCCCAATCAGAACTCTGCAAAAACTAGGCCTCATCCCCGAACCAAATTTGCCTTTCCCTTTTTCCAACACAAAACCCCCAAAAAACTCAAATTAAATCCTTGCACTTCATACCTAGCCTAAGATTAGTAGCTATTTCAGTCATCTCAAGCCCCAACAATTATCTTTTGCTGAGATTGACCTGGAGAGAGCCCTCTCCTGTCCTCGTAGGGCTAGCTACGAGGCTATGCGTGGTTTGATGTGGACCTAGAAGCTTACCTTTTCAGCTTGAGGTAAATCTAGGCTCTTACACACTGGACAAAAATTAAGAAGATGGTCTATTGTTTCCTCCGCTCTAGAACAAATCAGACATCGTGATGGACTACAAAACCCTTTCTTTTGAAGCTTATCCCAAGTAAGAATTTTTCCATACCCAATCAGCCAGAGGAATAAGAATACTTTTTGGCAGAGCTCTGTGTAACAAATTCTTTTCCATAGAGGATCTGGGGCTAGATCTGCTAAGCTGGAGAGAATAGAATACGCTTCATCAAGAGAAAACACACCCCTACGGATATGACCCCATATGATTTTATCAAGCTCCTCATTGTTTAATATAGGGTGTTGTTGGAGGATCAAGGCTAAGGCCTCCCAAGTCAAGGGGGTATCGTGATTTGGCTAGTGTGCTCGAGACTTCCACACTCTCCATTTTGATGACCTGTTATTGTCCTTCCATAAGTCTTTAACTCGTACTACTCCTAATTGAGAGGTAAATATATGGATATCTCTGAGGTGCTCTTCTTTACTAAGCTTGAGGTGTTGAATCCAAGCCTCCTCCCAAAATCTAGCCTCACAGTCATTCTTGACTTCCTAGAAGCTATGATCATGTATTATGTCATGATTCTCTTTGGCCAGGTTCCATATATAAGAACCATTTGGCAAGTTTCGATGATCAGACAAAGGGTCAAGAACTCTGAACGAGCCATTTTTGTAATACTCATCACCACCAATTTTTTGCACTTAGAAATTTTAATAAGATCTCTGTATCTTTCAGGTCAAGACCACCATGGGTATTTGGTCTGCATAATCTATCCCAGACCATTAGCGCCCACTTCCTACCAATATGCACTCCCGACCAGAGAAATATATGAAATTTGGAAGTAATGTTCTTGTAAATACTTCAAGGGGATGGAAGGGATGAAAGCTGATAGACTGAGATAGACTGAAGAACTTCTTTTAAGAGAATTAGTCGACTAGTTGATTTTAGAACCCTGAAGGACCGGCTGGAAAGCTTATGATCAATGCAACTCAATAACTCTTTCCATCATGGTGATCTAAGAGAATTATAGACCAAGGGGATTCCAAGATAAGTGATTGAGAGTGAACTGATATGAAACCAAGGTTCCTAGCCAATTATTTTTGAACCGTGGGATGGGTGTTGAAAAAGAAAATATCTAAGTCCTCCCCATTAATGGTTGTGCCCGAAGCTTGTTGGAATTGCTCGAGGAAAAACCAAAGTGCTTAGTTTCTTTTAAAGTTGGCTTCGCATATAGCATGTTGGCATTAAGGAATTGTTGATGTGTTATAGGAGGAGCCTCCAGAGATAACCTCAGGCTCTTAAGACATCTGGACTTGGATCCAGATTTAATAAGATGACCCAAACCCTCAGCTACAATAATGAGAAGAAAATGGGAGAGGGGATCCCCTTTTCTTAGGCCCCTAGAACCCCGAAAAGTGCAAGATGGCGAACCATTGATGATGATGGAGTAGAATGGAGTTGCAATCAAATAGTTTACCCAAGTGATCCATGACCCAGAGAAGCCAAAAGCATCAATAATAGAGAGGAGATAATTCCAATTCAAATGGTCATAAGCTTTAGACAAGTCAAGTTTAATAAGCATACCTGGATATCTGGACAAAGTCAGAGAATGGATTACCTTGTGAGCCACTAGAATACCATTCATAATTTTTTGATCTTCCATGAAACATGATTTCTTAGGTCTGATGATAGATTTCAGTAACAGTGTCACGCGGAATGAGTCGATCTTGTGGACAAGATAGACCTTCCTAGAATCTAAAGAAGACCCAATGAAAAGCAAACCAACCAGACACTATCTTTCTCTAAATGTGCTTTTATAAATAATGGCAAACAAATATGTTTAAGGCCTAACTCATGTCCAACGCAAGTTTGGGGATGTCTTCGCTCCTTTGATCCAAGTAAATTGCTTTGTCGCAAACCTGCAAACACAAACAAGGCAAACGATTAAATAGCACCTGAATAGCCAGTATTATAAAACATATTTAACATGAAAGTCAAGGAATCCACGAAACAAATAACATGAGATACTTGTTGAGAAAAATGAGCTTGATTGTATTAATTCAAAAGAAGAAGAACTTTACAACCTTTTCCTTGACGTTGTACAAGCTCCTCCAGGGTCCAACAAGAAGTCTCCTCTACTTGACAAGCTTCACTCACTCCCTAATGAGGCCAAAAAGGTATGTGATCTCTCCTCTTAAGCTCAAATAGGAAGTCTTGATTTCACTAGCATTTACCCTCAAAAGTTCAGCTTCTAACCTCCCTGGCCACTGAACCAATGCCTCAATTTATAGTGCAATGGAGATCAGTTACCAGCTCCTCCTTCAAAGGGATAGCTCCTCTCAACAAGGGATTAGTTCCTCCTATGATGGGATGCATGAACCACTTGGAGCGAACATTCCACGTAACAAATGCTTCTAGAAAACTCTAGAATTAACCCAAGATGAGTTTTTTAAGATAAAGATTGCGCCTTTTGACTTTTACAGGGGTACGCACCCTCCCCTTTACATACAGAGAGTATAAGTACGCAGATATCCTGAACAGAAGGTGCGGGCCTGCAGGCAAAAGTAAGAGAAAGTGCGGAACCAGAGTTACATTGCTTTTTTGATGTCTTTCTCTCATTTCTAAAGCTTGTTCTGAAGAGTTGAGGTTTGAGACTTGCTTAGGAAGCTGGTATAGGTGGTGATAGACCTACACACACCGACTGAAAATAATCAAGGTGACGATATTTTTGTGTAACAGATTGCCCCCTAAAGTGCGAAGTCTGTAGTATATGAGGATTTTCATTTATCATATAGGAAGAGTGAAGTGCTTTATCATTTCGAGGATCATCTTGCGGAGAGCCCAGTTGGAACCTGTAAAAACATTCAATGCAAAATATATATATGAGATCATATCATCGCTGAGGTAGGCATTCCCATATTCAGATAAAAACTGACTAAGAGACTGAAAAACTGACTAGAAGACTACCTACTGCTCTGATATAGGAATGATCTCGTAACACATCATAAGTACAGACACATGTGGACACAGTATG
>APFE030575096.1:86746-97369 GCA_000404065.3 Pinus taeda
GTTACATTGCTTTTTTGATGTCTTTCTCTCATTTCCAAATCTTGTTTTGAAGAGCTGAGGTCTGAGACTTGCTTAGGAGGCTAGTATAGGTGGTGATAGACCCATACCGACTACAAATAATCAAGGTGACGATATTTTTGTGTAACAAACAGTTTAGGATGTTGAACTAGAATTCCTAAAATTATTTTATATATAACATTGTAAAGAGAAATTGGTTTGAAACCATTCAGGTCCAACACAACACCCTTATTTGGGATGAGTGTGGCATTAAGACCCGACCAAATTCTTTGGGTTCAACAAGATTCCTCAACCAATTCATGAATTTCTAACCTGAGAAAGTGCCAACCAACTTTAAATAAATTTGAGGTGAATCCATTAGGACCTAAAGCTTTGTTAGATGGAAGTGCATGAACAACCTTTTCAAATATTTCATATGATATCTCCTTCATGAGGGCCTCATTTTGATCTACTGAAATTAGTTGAGGAATACATTATCTGACTTTGGAGATGGCCTCACTTCGCTCTACCCTTGGTTCTGTGAACAGGGTCTCGAAATGGGAGATCAAATCCTTTGAAATTTCCTCATGTTAAACAAGCCACTGACCTCTTGAGCCATTGAGGGAGAAGATCCGGTTAAATGGGCAATGCTTTAGCATGGTTCTATGGAAGAATTTTGTGTTTCTCTCTCCTTCTCTGAGCCATTAGACCCTTGATTTTTTCCTCCATAGGATTTCCTCCTCTTTTCTCCTTTACTCCAGAACATTTAGGACCTAGCCCTCCCCTCCCATGATGTAAGGGTACCCGTATGGCCTTCTAAGATAATCCATTGCCGAATTGACTACATTTCGTTCTCCAGTCGCTGCTTGTCTTTTGGATATCGTTGAAATCATAATGATTCCAATCTTTTATCCTTTTCTTAAGTTCCTTCAATTTCAGTTGGAAAGTTTCCATGTGACTATGCCCAACTACCATGATGTCCTTCCACCATTCCTCTAACTTTGCAATGAGATCACGCCTTTCAAGCCAAAGGCCTCAAAGTGGAAAGGTCTATTCCTTGTGGCCATTCTCAAGTCGATTTCCAGGCAGACATGCCAATGATCTAATCGCATGGAAGAATAGAAGCTTGAAGGTACATATCTTGTTGGAGAATATCATTTGAAATTAGGAAATGATCTAGATGTGAAGAAATATAGTGCTTTCCACCTCGTCGATTGTTCCATGTAAAGGAGCCATTAATGAAATCAATGCCTTCTACTTTGAGATGTTGAATAGTTTCCTGAAATAAGAGAGAAATAGGATCCAACCGCCTGAGTCCTCCTTTATTTTCACCCAAATCCTTGATCAAATTGAAATATTTTGCAAGAATCCAACTGTCCTCGCCCATAATTTCTTTTAGCTTCCATAAACTACTAAGAAGACCTGACTTCCCCCCTAGGAGAGTAGGACCATAAACACTTGTTAACCAAACCTTCTCTGAGGAGCCTATACATTCGAATTGTCCTAAAAGAGTGTTGGGGAAAGTGATCCAAGCCCCAAATGAGATAGGTCCGGTGTCCCAAAGAATCCCTAGCCCTCTTGCACTGCCTTTGGCATCCAATGCCATACAATCTATTGTGGGCCAACTTCTACTCATGGTTTCAATTAGCTTCTCCCGTGTTACCTTAGTTTATTTCAAAATTATAAGATCTGGTTTTTCCTGCTAAATTCTATCTCTTAAGTACCTCAACTTACCTTTTGAGTTGAGGCCCCTTATGTTCTAGGAGACTACCTTCATTGATGAGGGGGTAGAGAGCATTGTTATTACTCCTTGAGGACATTGGTTTGTCTTGAGTTGACTAGGATCATCCCAAATTCCCTAATCACTTCACTGGTGGTTTTTCTACCCTTCTTTCTCTTCTCAAACCTTGAACTATATTCAACTTGCATAGAGGATGCCTCCTCGTCACAGTAATCCAAGGACAAGTGTGGGGAATATTCCACAGGATCTTGACATTGCTCCCATTCCTTGTAGATCCGGTGGAATTGGTCCAATTTCTGTTAGGGAATATCATCAGATCCTACCTTGGCCCAATTCTGCAGAAAGGCTACCAAAACCAACACATCAGAATTGAGATGATCCATTTTAACTTCATGCTCTAAGGTCTACTAAGCTTAGGTGAGGACTTGTTGAATCTCCTTACTAATCAAAAACTCCTCTAGAGATTCCCTTTTACTTGGTTGTTTTCTCTTATGGTTTTTAGGGCCTTTTCCACTTCCACTGCTACTTGAGGTTGACTCATCGCTTCTGGCACTTTTGGATTTTCTTTCTCCGCTGGTTCGGCCAGAAGAGAAAAACAGTTCCCTAATGGGCGATTCGAGGTTGCTGATGGCAGGGGCGATAGAGCATGGTTGGGGGGACCCCTGTTAGTTGAAGAGCATTGAACTGAGACCTCCTAGAAGCCCTTTTAGGGCAGATTGAAAAGAGGGATGAAGGCCTCTTTCTATCATTGAGGGAAATCACGGAACAGGTGCCTGTACTCATGAAAAATTCTACATTTGAAAGGGGCATGCTCATAATCCAGCGGAACTTCATCTTGATAATCAATGTCCATTGATTCCAGCAGTGGTTGGTAGATGTTCATGTAAATACAAATTCAGGAGTTGGAGGAAAACCTTCAACATTTGGTGATTCCAAAGACTTGCACAAATTTTCCAATGGAATTACAAATCGATTCCAGGATGTCCATCTCCCAGAAATCCTCTGGAAGAGAGTAAAGTCGGACCTAGATAGGTGCTTCCCGAAACTGTTCCTTCTCCGGATTTTAGCAGGGTTCCCAATGCCTCATGAATAACCCTGTGTTATTCATGAAGTAAGGCTCGTTGTCCATAACTCTCTTCCGATCTTCTAGATCCTAAAAGATCACTATGAAGGACCCTTTTCCCTTAAGCAGAGATCGATTGGGGTTTTTGGTTGACATTTGAGCTAGATCCATCTAAGGATACTAGACTCCTTAGGCCAAATGCCCATAAATTTGCAAATTATCACATGATCTTACATGAAATGTCAGGATTTTTCCATATGGTGATTAGGGATCACTACATGAGGATTTTGAGCTTCCTTTGGGAGGAAAAGATCCCTCATTTTGGACTTCCATTGAGATCCCAACACTAGCAAGTTCTCTTTCTTTCCCTTTTGTTGTCACACGCTCGAGGATAGGCCAGAGGAAGGGTGATGAGAACCAGTTACAATGTTCTTGAAGGAGGGGGCTAATCCCCTCCTGTGGGGGGCACTGACATAAGCCCAATCAGCTAAAAATTGATGTCGGGGCTGACTACCATTTGCGTATGCAGGGAGAAGCTAAGTTGACAGTAGTCATTCATAAAATAATCTTGAAACCCTAGAGTTCTAGAAACCATAGTAGAGCGAAAATCCTTTCACCCTAAAAAATGTTTGATATATATATGCCTTGGATTCTTCACCATAACAAACAAATAAAATTTTCATGTTTGTCATCCAATTTTCTTGTCATTTCTTCTGGAACATGTGCATAGGCTACACAACCAAAGATTCTTAAGTATGATACACTTTTCTTCATACCACTCCAAGCTTGTAAGAGAAATTTGTCTTTGACATTTTTGGTTGGAGGTATATTCAATAAATAAACTAAGTATACTACTGCTTCTGGCCAACACTGATTTGGCAATTTTAAGTTACCTTCAACATGCTTCTTGCCATTTTTATGATGGTTTGATTTTTTTTCTTTTTGCTACTCTATTTTGTTATGGATTGTACTTTGTTGTAAATTTCCTTTTAATACTTTGATCTCTCCAATATGTTGTAAATTCTTGGGAGTCATATTCACCTCCTCCATATGATCTTCCTACTTTAATTTGCTTGCCACTTTTCTTTTTTGCAGTGGATTTAAATTATTTGATTTTTTCAAAAGTATCAGACTTTTTTTATGATGAAGACCCATATCATGATACTATAATCATCAATAATGATTAAAAAGTAAAAACTTCCTTCTATTGACTAGGTTTGCATTGGACCATAAAGGTCTGTGTGTATTAGCTCAAGTGGACTTTGGGCTCTATAGATGGCAACATTTGGAAAATCATTTCTTTGATGTTCAACAATGATATAACTTTCACATGGATTATGATGGACATTTATCGTAGGTAGACCTAGGACCATAGACTTCTCTTGCAAAAAATCAAGACTATTAAAAGCTAAATGGCCATTTCTAAGATACCATAACCAAATGTCATCAGAACTTATTCCAAACAAAGTATGTGATAATGATTGTTTGACATTTATCATGACTAGAGGAAACATCATATTTTTGGTCATTTGGAACCTTGCCATTACTCTTTAACTAGGTGACTTATCAAGAATTATGCAGATATGACCTTTAAACTTGACTTCAAAACCATTTTCACTCATCTATCCTACACTTAATATCTTGTGTTTCAGACTTTGTACATAATAGACACCATGAATGTCCTCCTTTTCATTTTTCTTTTTGATAGTTATAACAATATCTTTGCCTCAAGGATTAACAAGATGATCATCACCGAATTTAATTCCAGATTTAATTGTTTCATCAAAACTTAAAAAGAAAAAACATCTTTGTTACTTGTCATATGGTTACTACAACCACTATCTAGTAACCAAAGATCTTCATTGATGTTTTCTTGTGTTGTTGAATAAGAAAGAATAACGGAATATGTTGTACCTTCATTAGTGCTTGAAACGTTTGCGTTGACTTTGTTCAAATCTTACTATTTCTTCCTACATTCACTTTCAAAATGGACATACTTCTTGCAATAATAGCACTACATATTTGACTTGTCCATCCTTCCTCTTCCTGTATTGTGTTTGCCTCTTCCACTTTGATTTTAAGGTTAATTATGTGATTGTTTAAGCTAACTTGATGCATTGCTTTTGTTGCTAGAATATCCTCTTTCGCTTGTCTTTGTTTCTATTACCTATGCCTCTTACTATGCTAATTGTGGCTTGAATTTGAAAAGAATTTTCTAATGAGTCATTTCTACTTTTAATTCTTGACTCATGATTTAACATTGACCCTATCAATTCTTTCATTGAAAATTGGGGTAGATCTTTAGTTTCTTTTGTGGCTATCACAAACATGTGAAATAAAGGTGAGACACTTCTGAGAATTTTCTTAACCACCTTTTAATCAGTGACATCCTCATCACGAGTTATACACTGATTTACTACCTCCATGACCTAAGTCATAAATTGATCTACTATTTTAGTATCTCTCATGTGCAAAGCTTCAAACTTCTTCCTAAAGATCTTAAGTTTTGCATTCTTAACCTTATCTATGCCTTTGTATGTTGTTTCCAAAATTTCTGAAGCTTAATGAGCATTAGTTGTTGTTGCAATCTTAGGGAATATGAAGTCTTCAACTCCATTGTGTAGATTCCATGGTGCTCTTGAATCCTTTCTTTTGCTCTATGCTAAAGCATTTCATTATGAATTTGGCATTGCTGCTAAGTTTACAATTTTAGGTTCTTCATATTTGTGACTACTGCTTCCCAACAATCCAAATTCTTCAAAAAACTCTTCATCTTAATTTCCCACATTGGATATTTGTACCATTCAATATCAAACCCTGTGTTATATTGTTGGTGAAGTCATGAGTGACTTATGTAACAACTTCCTCTTACTATGAATTCAAGGGCTTCTCCTCGATTTTCAACTCATTGAAACCCTAACAGAGGTCTTAAAACCTCAACACAAGAAGATATGGCTTATAATGGTGTCTTTGAGAATATAAAGAAACCTTGGCACGATTGGAGTTCCCCCCTATAAGACTTTGAATGGGATTTGCAATGGTGGCTTCAAAAAAAAAATTCAGTGCAAGCAAATTTGGTGGCAACTCCACAAAGAAACTTGGAGTTATGATGGATGCACAAACCCATAAAGAAAACTCACCTCAACTTTGGTGTATAGGGCCCCTCTCTTGACGGTGGCTCCTCTGTAAAGAAAATTGATGGTAACTTTAAGGGTTTAGCATATAAGGCATTTTTTTTGTTTTTGTTTTCACTGCCTTACACGACAACTCCTCCTCTTGATAATAGGATTGAGCTACAACTCTATATTGATGACAATATCGAACTACAACACTCTCTTGGGTCTCTTGACGTAGTGCGGGTTAGATAAACATTAGCCTGGGGGTTCTTCCCTATGAAACTCAAGAAGAGGGTTCTTCCCTATGAAACTCAAAGAGGGTAGTTATGGCTTTGTTGGCCCCTTTTCGACTTCTCCTTTGCAAAACTTAGTGGTTGCTCCTCTCCTGATAATGCTTTGTCAATTATTACAACACAAACAAAAACCTCTGCAAAGAGAATCAATGGTAGTTACTGTGCCTTAATGGTGGTCTAGGCAGATCTATAGATTGGCTCTCGACAAACATAAAAACTCCAATACAAAAAACAAATATTCAACACAACCTCCTTTTTACAAGCTCTCTTTAGCTTGATGGATCAACCTACAACTCTCATACTATGTTAGAATTTAAAAGGAAAAGTCAAAAAACATAGTAAATCATAGAATTACTAATATGGAAAAACCAATATAACTTTAGAGCTCTTGTGACATTAAAATACAACTCTACCCCACCATACCCAAAATTGATCATAAAATATACAAAACTACTTGTTTGACTCAATCTAACACCTTGTTTGATATGTTCTACTCATCATTCATCATTGCAAACTAACTTGTGAACTGCAATACCAAAACTATTGACTAAGTACACTACCTAACAGCTGGCAACAATTACATTCAATGGGGTATAGGCTGTATAGGCTACGTCTTCAGCTTTATGTCAAATACAGTTTTGGTTTTATTGCTTGTGTTCGCCACTGGATTTACCTTGATTTGTGTTTCAGCTTTATGTCAAATACTGTTTTGGTTTTATTGCTTGTGTTTGCCACTGGATTTCCCTTGATTTGTGTTTTCAATTTGATTTTATGCTTCACTATGTGATCTAGATTGGATTTGCAGTATTTGTGTTTTGGGCTTTGTGTTTTTTTGAGTTAGCGGGCCTGACAAATTTGAGATGGAATGCAGGAATGAAACACAGGATTGGGTGAGAATTCACATGAATGATGCAGAGACCTAGAGATGGAAAATTCCTGAAGAGTTGCTCTCCAGGAAACAAGAGCCCGCTTATCTGAAAATGAGCCGCAGGAAGGCCAAATCAACCAACACAGCTTTCAAGTTTCTGCCGGCATGTTCAGCTTCTCTTCCGTTGCTGATCCATTTTGGTTTTGCACTAAACACAAATTTAGTGGGAACGAACTCTTCAATGCCTCCTACAATGAGAGCATGATCTTCAAATACCTGTATTTGGAGCTCAACACTGGGCTTCTCTCAACAGCCTCGCTGTACGGATTGGCAGAGAATACGCAACCCAACGGGATGAAATCGTTCCCCCTGACATTTCTGCTATAAATCTAAATACAGATTTGTATGGCTCCCATTCATTTTACTTGGATTGCGGTACGCAAGAATCTCTCAGAGTTCTGCCGATGAACAGAGTTCGCAGAGAATTCTTCATTGGATGCTGTTCAGCGGTACACTGCTCTCTGTGGCTGGACTGTCATTTCCCGCTGGGTCTTTGGTAAACACTTTGCTGTCATGTTCTTCAACTTTACAAATGCATCTTCACATATAGGGGAGAGATTCCTAATGTTGTGCAGGGACTAGTAATTGATATAGTATTGGTCCCACCAAACTACTAGTAATTGAGACTTTTGAAACCAAAATTTAAACAGAAATAAATAACATTATGTATAAATAAGTATTAATTTATGTCCAAAAATCACCCATACATAGACTGGGCCCACAACTCACCATAAATAGTATTTTACTACTTAATACTACAAAACATATTGACCCAAGTAGAAAACAGCTAAAGCCATAAAGGCTTTCACACTGGTCTATTCCAGAAGTACAAAACAACAGTCACTTCAACCCCCACTTATCAGAACTGCAACTTTGCATCCCAAATAAATATGCCTACCTGCACATAACAAAAGGGAATGTATGTCAGCCATGACTGTTATGTTGTTCAACAATTAAACACCCTATATTCAATAAATGACACCCAATCCAATAACATTTAAACCATTTTTGTTCAATAAATGACACCCAGACCCAATAACTGCAATAAATGACACCCAACTCACTCTATTTCTCATTAAAACAGATCAAAGCACATGGATCAACAAATAACCAATTCCCAACCATTAGATCACATCAAATTAAATCCATACCACACATTCAAAATGAAGCCATTGCAATCCATGTGCATCCATGTCCACCAATTAAATTCAAATCCCCAAAACTATAAAGGAAGTCCACCCATTGTTGAAGTTGCATCTTATGCTTTCAAACTATTCAGCAAACTTGAAGACAACATCACAAAACAGTGGCCAATATATCCAAGTTAGTTATATGAATTACAACTCATTCTTCTTACAATTCTGTTTTCATTGTTTTCATTTATCAGATTTCTTACATGGTCTGTCTGTCCATAACTGCTAGAAGGATACCTGGATGGTTTCACAAACAGCCATTGAAAGTCGTTGTTCTTACAGTTTTGTCCATAGGGTTACAGTTAACCTTTTTTATACAGAGTTTATGTATGTGTTCTAGCTTATTATGGCTACACTTATTCAATCATCAGTGTCATAGTGATTACAGCTTACATATCACAGAGGTTATGTATGTCGTGTTAGTACTTTAGTCACAGCTTGTTTAGCTTATAGGAATTGAACCTATTGAATACATTTGTATCCATCTAATCAACCAACTTGGTCATAGCTCTGATTACATCTTATGCTTAAAACGTGTTGTTTTTTGTATGTTGAATATGGATATGCTTACCTTATGAACTATGATGAAACGATACAAGCTCTGATCATAGCCTAAGCTGAGTAACTGTTTAGTGATACTAATGAAGCTTGCGACTAGTGATAAGGAGCATGTATTACTAAGGGTCTGTGTTTCTTACATGTTATGATAGTGTTACTTAGGGATATACCTATACATATTACTTATAAGTTAGAACAGGTATACTAGTATGATTACGGTCAGAGTACTGGAATTGATGAAACTCGTGTATCTTACTCAATACATGATCTAGTATGAAGCTAAGTTGTATAAGCTATATAACATAATACATTGAACAAAGGTATGTATCATATTCAATGGATCTCATTCATCTTATCACTAGTAAGCTCTATACACTAAAAAGCTCGTATTACTATCTAAGCATGGTTTTAGTTCACCCTTATCTATGAGTGAGCTAGAACAAAGCTCTGTATAATTACATATGTTATATCTATATTAAAGCTGAGTCCAATCTATTAGGGAGATAACCAACCTGTGATACACGTACTTTATCATATCTATACATGTATTTCTTAGGTTAGTACTGATAGGTCAACCTTTAGATGATGTTACTTATAAAATATTTGTGCTATTAATTATGCCGAGTGTAATGAGAATGAGACAAGCAAGTGATTAGGTAAACAAGCATGGTTAGAAAGAGTCATGTGTAACTACTGTGTTCTAATTCCATAGCATGTCATAAGCTTAGATAAGGTACAGAGGTGACAAGCTAATCAATATACAACATGATATCCCGGGGTTCTCGCTCTTAGTCATTCCTATTATATAAATACCTTTTTTCTTATTGGTATATAGAGTACCGTTCTCTCCATAATCAATACATATGGATAGACTGTAATCACTGTATACGCATATCCTAATGTAACAAGCTCTGTTTCCTCATTACTTTGATTTCCATGGTTCTACTTATGGCACTGATTCAACCATTAGTAATGATTACACTCTACTCTATAGGGTAAGTACATATTGAATAGACCTGCTTATTACCTGTATTCCCTAATCTTTAACAGATATAAGGAGAATGACGTAATTCATACATGTTTACATACCTCATTGGTTTAGCTGTATAAAGTTGTTGAAAGTAAATGGAAAAAAGCTGTTGAAAGTAAATGGAAAATGATATTTGAAACAACTATCATAGAATCTACTTGAATCCATATAAAGGTTGCTAAATTGATGAACTATGGATTTACTTGAAATGACATTTGCAAAATTTTGACATTTCCCTATGAAAGTGAAACATTTACTCTCATTATGAAAACAGTAACATACATGTTGATAATTTCCTGTAATAGAGGAAAAGTGTTTTTGTAGAAGTAATAAAGCATAATTTGACATATATTCTAATGTCTAAATGCATACAATAATTTTACAGGTTGTTGCATCTATGGCAAAAGGAAGTTACTATGCTCGTACAAGGAGAAGTGGTAGGAGAGTGACAAGGGGTGCGCATCTACGATGCACATCATCTGATGATGACAGGCCAGCTGATGTCAATGTCGGAAATGCACCAGGGAACATTGTTGAGGATGACCATGTGACAGCCGCTGATGTTAACACACCATCAGCTACAGAACCACCATCAACAACAGTCCAAGGGGCAAGCTCAACTAAAGAGATCAGTGCTATAAGAGGATGGAAAAAAGAACAAATGTTAGTTGCAATTGACGACATAGAGTTTAATGGATACTCAG